>QEPC01010651.1:644672-660022 GCA_003113815.1 Sphenodon punctatus | reverse complement strand
CTTTACAAGAGGTAGGTCCCCTTGAGAGGAGCAGGAAGCAGCATCAGCTGGATTCAAGTTCTTGGATTCCTCATCTGGACTGTCAGCTTCCTCCTCTGTTGCCTCTTCCCATTCCCCTTCATCTTCTGAGTCAACTTCATAGCCCGTGCTTAGGAACCCAAAATTCTGCGGCTTGGGAGGCAAGGGCGTAGACCTCCTGGCGGTTTGTCATGGCAACGACTTCCGGCAAGCAGCCAACAGCCCTGTTGCCAGTACAGCGGTCACTTGGGCTAAGTATCGCTTTATGCGCCGTTGAGCATCCTGCATCATTGGGGATGGTACAGGGGCGTCTGGTTGGTGGTCAGAGAAGGCTTCCACCTCTTGATATGAATCCCACTCCCAGGCCGCAGGAGGTTTCATTGGGCCGAGTGGGTAGAACTCCTCTTTAGGACCCCAGGTAATCCGCTACAAGGTCGGCTTTAAGGGCCTGCCTTGTCTTTTGGGTGGAGCAATCTGTCAGGCTCTGGGGTCGGAGCCTAGGGAAAGGACGGAGGGGAAAATGAGGGAAGGCAAAAGGGGAGTCACAGGATTAGCAAGGGAACCTCTCAGCCGCTCTCTGATATCCAGGGGATAAAGCACTCCGCATAAGTACCAGCCAAGCTGGTCTAGGAAGGCATACGACTCATCATCGAGGTGGATGGACAGGGAAGAAACACACAGGGCCGGGAACTGGAAGACAGGGATCAACACAGGGGAAGCGGGCGGCAACAGGGGAAGCCAGAGGCAAGGGAAGCCAGAGGCCGAGGCAACGAGGGGAAGCCAGAGGCGAGGGGAAGCCAGAGGCTGAGGCAACGAGGGGAAGCCAGAGGCGAGGGGAAGCCAGAGGCCGAGGCAATGGGGGACCCTCCACTGGGGTGGGAGGATCCCACGAATGGGAAACCTTGCAGGGGGAACTGGGCAAGTGCTCGCCCTAAGCGGGGAATGCACTAAGGCAGACGCTCACACAGAGCGGGGGGAGGGAACTAAGGCAGACGCTCACACAGAGCGGGGGGAGGGAACTAAGGCAGACGCTCACACAGAGCGGGGGGAAGGAACTAAGGCAGACGCTCACACAGAGCGGGGGGAGGGAACTAAGGCAGACGCTCACACAGAGCGGGGGGAGGGAACTAAGGCAGATGCTCACACAGAGCGGGGGGAGGGAACTAAGGCAGATGCTCACACAGAACGGGGGGAGGGAACTAAGGCAGATGCTCACACAGAACTGGGGGGACAAGGAGCAGAGCCTAAGCTCACACAGAGCTGGGGGGACAAGGAGCAGAGCCTAAGCTCACACAGAGCTGGGGGGACAAGGAGCAGAGCATGGGGCACGCACAAGACAGGGGGAACAAGCAAGCATGGGGCACGCACAAGACAGAGGGAACAAGACAGTCTTACCATATGCAGAGGGGACATGCATGGGAGTCACGCATACAACATAGAACACAAGTACTCTTCCGTTACGACAGACAGGAATGGGATGGGGGTAAGAGACGTTGCTCCACCAGCTTCCTGTGGCCGCACCAAGGCTTAAATACTTCCTGTGGCCAATCAGGAAGCTGGGAGGCAGGACTAAGGTAACTGGCTACAGCTGGGAAGGGGCATGACACACAGGGAGCAAGCACACAAAGGAAACAGAAGGGGGACAATCCAACACCCTCACAAGCCCACCAGGTGGTGCAGGGCGCTGGACAGGCTCTCCAGGGGCCATGGGTTCAAGGTTGGGCCATGACAGTAGGTGAAAATTTTAGAATTTCCAGTCGAACAAAAACTCTATTATCTTGGGAGTCCTGCTTGGTGGCTGCTGCTTTTTCACTTCCTAAGGCTCTAAGTACAGCATTAGAAAGGCAGCAGTAAGTACTGATGGAAATTAGCAAGGTTCGGAGAATTGCCAAGAAGAACTAGCATATCACTTACTTCCACATTCCTTCCCTGCCAACTTCTAAACCCAAGCCCTGGGCCTCTGGATTAGTATTGATAAAGGATCATATCTCCACTGTTGAAGAGGGCAAGCCCTCTTCAGAAGCAGTAATGCAAGCAGTCAGTAACAAATAGGAAGGGAGCTCTCAGTCTCCGATTTGAGCCTGTGCTGATACTCCAGTGTCTGCCTGTAATAGAAAGGATAGAGTAGCATGTCACAATAAGGATAATGTTTCTGTAGTGGGACAGAAACACAAAGGTACAGTGTTATAAGCTAAAGCAACATGGAAACAGGCTGGGAAGATATCTCCTTCCCACCTTGCCATGTCCTTTCAGGGGGAAAGTCAGTTTCTCTTCTCCTTAGGGTCTGGATTTCAGCATTCCTGAGTAGCAAAATGAGGTCTCTTCTGCAGATTCCTTCTGCTTGTCCCATGACAACAGCAGCAGTCACTAGGGCCCGTTCCTTTCAGCCATGTCTGGACAAGGACCTAGCAGCAGGTGCACCAGGAAAGTGCCATTTAAAATGGGAGACTAAAATCAAATTGCCCTTGGCTCTGGGTAGCCAAGCTTCAATCACTCCTGTCTGAAAAGTGGGATAGGAGTGTGTGCATAGCCTGAACAGCAGACATCATATCTATCCATTATGATGCTAGACAGAGCTGTTTACACACTGCTCTTGCTCAGCTGTATGCAGCAACTAAATCTACATGCCTCTGACATTCCAGGCAGCTGGCTGGAGGTAGTAACACAGATTCTCCAGCCAGACTATGCCCAGGAGCCAGACGATTGGCAGAAATGAAACGGAAATTGCAAAGAAGTGTTAGGAGAAAACTAGAAGAGGAGCAGTCTCACAATGAAGGAAGGGGTAAGTATTGTCCTCATTAGAGCTGAAACGGATACAAAAAAAGTTATCTGTTGTTAGTGTTTGTTATTCCAGATAGCTTAGCAGTGATCCAGTAATTGCAGAGGTTAGCTGCCAAACCAGAACACCTGATACTATGGTTTACCACATTACAATACCAGTCCAGACAGAAGGGAGGGAGGGGAGTTTTTTTTAAAAAAAATAATAAAATTTTAAACTCCCTTCCTCCCATGAATTAAACAGTAATGTGGTAACCTGGAAAAATCGCCAGATACTAAATTGAATACCACTGATATCAGATACCACGGATACAGCGATATCTGGCCAGAGACTGGATAGTAGCGGATACTCATTTCAGCTCTAGTCCTCATATTCAGCTTGTCACCCCATTTCCCAGTGAATAGATGTCCACATAACTAGAGACAGGCCTGAAGTTTTCCTCCTCTAGCCTTGTTGGCAATCTCAAAGATGACAATGATTGGCTGGACCACCGAGACATGAATCATGCTTTTGTCCATCACATGGTGTTCCATAATGAAGGAAGTCACTTGGAGTCTGTGCTGCTGTTAATGTTAATCTTCACCCAGGCAGGAGCTGTCTTTTTGTTGTGTGTTTACAGTGCCTTGTATTTTTGCTACAATTTCCCTTAAAAAGTGGGTTGAAAAAGATAAAGGAAAGACTGTCTGATATTGATGTACAAACTCTACGCAGCCAAGCATGTCAGGCTCGTGCTTCTCCTTTTTATCGTTTTATTTTACCACCAAGTGATGGATGTCATTATTTAAAGGTCGTGACTAATTACAGTCTGAGAACAGCCTTTACATCCCTCCGATTTCAGACCTTTGATTCAGCTATATTGGCAGGGAGATATTTAGGTCTACCTTATGAACAGAGGAAATGCCCTTGTGGAGAAAGTTCAGTGGAGGATTTGACTGTTACTTGTTAAATTGCCCACTCTATGCAGTTGTGAGAGCTAAAATGTGTGAGATAAATCCCCCTCGGGGTTTGATGCAACAGGATTCGATGATTTTTTGCCTTTCTGATCATGTGATGACGAAGGTGGAAATTGTGGTTTCCTTTGCTTTGCGGGCTAGCTATTTAAGGGAAAAAATTATTTCTGTTAGGATATGAATTTTGTTGTATGTTTGTGCATAAATGTCAATTATTTCTTTAGCCTGATATTGGGTAAATCCATTTTGATTTTCTAAAGGTTGTTGTATTGTACGGTTATTTTGATATATATATTTTTTAATTTTTTTTAAATGATTCTTGTTGTCAAGGCTTCGGCCAGTACAAAATAAACAAACAAACAAACAGTGCCTTGTACTATGTGGCCCTCCAGCCTCCAAAGCACTACTGCAATAAATAGAAAAACCCAGGGCTTTCATATGCTTAGAATGGACAAGATGTCTCCCAAAGGTGCTGTCAAACAGAAAACACATTTGCTACAGGGAGAGAATATATTGTGTACTCCACTTCAGTTTGAAACTAAGCGGACATTAGCCATATTTAAACACCTCTGCGACTAGCAGTTTCATGCCTAGAAGAAGGTTTGCTATTTGCACAGACCCTTGGCTGCTCCACCTGCAGTATTAGGTCCCCTACCTGTTTGTGTGTGAGTTGGTAAGGTGGTCCATGGTGCTTCATCAAATTGAACCCAGGTACTGATGGATGAAGATGGATCAGGTTTTAGAGACAGATGGTTCCCAAGAAGACATATGGAGGCAGGATCCACCTTAGGCTTGCCCATGGTTTTGCCCACCTTAAGTTGGGCAAGGTCTTGAAATTCTCCATCCATGATTCGGTTGTCTTCTGAGGAAGTGTCAGAGGAGGAGAAACAAGAGGAGAAACACCTCTCCAGAGGCTTCTCTGTGCCATCTAGTGTGGGGAACATAAACATATCTCAGCACCAAACTCGCACAGGATTAGGAAAACTTACATGGAGGGAGGGTAAGCAAGGAGGGTAAGCAAGGAAAACTGATTTACATCAGTAGGCTCCTAGGCAGGAGCTGAGAGGAAGGAAAGGGCATTCCTACAAATCTGTTTTACACAGGTTTGCTAGCCTGGCAAAATCCTTCACATAACATCTGACCTATGGGGGGAGGCAGCACATTTATTCATGGGTCAGCGTAAAGTGTGAATGAGTCCTCAGCAGCATCAGAAACAGGAGTCTGTCAGGGCCAGAGATCTAGAACCCAGACCTCTGGGGAGAATGAGCCAGTGCCTTACTGCCTGTGCCACTGTAACTGAAGGCCAGACCATAGAAGTATTTCTGATAAGCCCTAACCCATGCCTGAACTTGCTACGCCTAGGAGAGTCCGGTAAATCAGGAACTCCCACTCATTGGACCTCCTTCAGGATGTATTTTTCCTTCCTGCCGCATCCCCTTGTTGGTGTAACTTGTTTTGTGGCAGCAAGACCCCTTGAATCAAACTTCTGTCTGCCTATCCTCAGCCTGCTGCCTAACCCTCCAGCCTGCTCCTAGCCTGTCTACCTGCCAACCTTCATCCTCCATTCCTGCCAAACCCTTGCTCTGACCACTATGGATAGACTTCTCGGCTTTGACTCTGACCTTGAGCTATGGTGGTTACTTACTACTACTATTCATTTCTAAAGTTCTACTAGTTGTGGATATGGGTTTGTCCTTGGATTTGTCATGGACCTGGCTGGGTCCCAGGGCTATTACCATTATGATGCTGGGAGGTGGTCTAGTGCCTGTTATCCTCACCCACACCTGGAGATCCATACCAAGGCTTATACCTGTGAGCACTTGGTAACTGGAAATAACCTTTTGTTGTACTCATAATGTTGTGTTTATTGAGCAAATTGCATATAACAAACATTGAAAGTGAAAGTAAAAATGGAAATTGAAAGCAATCAGTCTTTACATGTTGTCAGTCACCACCCAGTTTGTTACATCCACGGCTCACAGTGATGCACTGGCAGGTAGCAGCACACAGCTTTATTAGTAGGGGTGGGACTACCGGATCTACCGGTATCCGATACTGCCGGTATTGGGTGTACCGGCAGTATCGGATTAAACCCGGTAATCCGGGTAAATTGCTGGATTCCCCCCGTACCGGATTTTCTTACATTGCGGCCATTCAAATGAATGGCCGCAATGTAAAAAAACCCCACCAAAAAACACAAACACTTTCCCTCCCCGAGTCCAGGCTGCGTGGGTGGAAGGGGGGACACCCCCCACCCACCCTGCCCAGCCTGGATTTAAACACCAAAAATAATTTCCCCTAAGTCCCCTGGTGCGGGCTCTGGGCCGCNCCCCTTGACCCAATCCCCTCCCGCCTCCTGACCTCTATTGCTCCCACTGTCGCCACCCCACTTCTACATGTCATCAATCTCTCCCTTTCCACAGGCTCCTTCCCCTCTGCTATCAAGCATGCCACTGTCTCCCCCATCCCCCAAAAGCCCACCCTGGACCCATCTGACCCCTCTAGTTACTAGGGGTGGGACATCAGGTCAAATATCGGCTACCGGATTTACTGGTTACCGGATTTTTAAAAACTGGATTGCCAGATTTGTGTACCGGTTTACCGGTACTGGATTTGTTCCATTGATTTCAATGGGGAACTGTCCCCATTGAAATCAATGGAAAAAACCACAAAAAACCTCCCACCTCCCCCTCCCAGACTGTGCGGGTGGAAGGGGGGGCACCCCCCACCCCCCCTGCCCAGCCTGGATTTAAAAAAAATAATTTTCCCCCGAAGTCCCTGCTAGTGCGGGCTCCGGGCCGCCACGGGTGACCCGGAGCCCGCACCAGCAGGTACTAGGGAGATCCCTGGGGTGGGGACTGGTTTAACACACACCCCACCCCAGGGATCACCCTACCTCCCCACCCAGGAATTGCCTACATTGCGCTCCAGGCAGCGGTGGCGGCGGCGGTCCGACTCCGGCGGCTTCAGCGCTGGCTGTGGCTGCCGGCTTTAGCACTACTAGGCCTTCCGGTGAATTTCCGAGTTTCCCCGGAAATTATTTTTGGTGTTTAAATCCAGGCTGGGCAGGGTGGGTGGGGGGGTGTCCCCCCTTCCACCCGCGCAGCCTGGACTTGGGGAGGGGGAAGGTTTTTGTTTTTCTCCATTGATTTCAATGGGGACAGTTCCCCAATGAAATCAATGGAAAAGATCCGGTACCGGTAAACTGGTATTAATCCGGTAAACCGGTTTTTGTAAATCTGGGAACTGGTAAAACCGGTACCCGGTATTTGGCCTGATGTCCCACCCCTATTTATTAGGTTCTCACCCTCTGTGGTATTGGGTGGAAATCCCTCTTGGTTCATATAAAACCCCATCAAATATATACTTCTTGTACCCCTTTCTCTAGCATCTTCTGCATTACACCAGACAGTCTGGGTGGAAAACATGCCCTCTCATGAGGGTGCTCTACACTTCTCTGAGTTTTCAAACCTCATATGAAAACCCAGGGCACAGGGTTTGAAATAGGTACAGGGCAACAAGCTCTCTTTCAGTTGGTTGACATTCTCTGTACTCTGAGTCACTTGTTTCTCCAAAGCGATTCATCTCTGCCACCCGATCAAAACACTTCTGGTGGCTCTATGGGTCTCCTCTTGCTGTCATCAGGGCAGGGATGAAAAAAAAACAGCAGGGAAGGTCCAGTCACCATTAGTGACGGCCCTACTTCTGACAGTGCACAAACATCCAGAAAGTTGCGGTCTCATTCACATCCCACTCTCTCATCTTGTTCTCATCCAAGGATCCGACTCTTCCATTTTGCTGAACTTGGACCTGAGCAGGGTTGTGTGTCTGCACTCCATCATGCATACATAGAACCCCATTGTGTGCACGTGCCATCCTCTGAGTGCATAGGCCGCCTCGGAGGATGGGTCTGACAGTTCTCTTTGTACATCAGGCCTCACCCAACTATCAGCAATAGCCAGGGTATTCATCACTCCACTACTTCTTTGGGCCCCTTACCTTGGGTGGCCACAGCATCCACAAACAAAAGCCAAAGCCATTTAGATTTCCCTGGTAAACAACCTGCAGTAATAGCTTTCTATGGTATTATGACCTTTCATGCTCATTGTAAGCAAAAATGGTTACTTTCAAAAGATAAGAAAATATAAGAGTAACTTTTAACCAATGGGCAGCTCTGCTCCCACATATATTTTAAGCACAGTGGCCTTCACTGCCTAGCAGATCACTGCAGCTGCCCATTTCTCAACGTTCAGTGGTTCCCCCACACCCCAATTACAAAATTCCATGCTTCTGTGGTGCTAACATCTGTAAGATTTTTTGATGAGTTGGTGTGTGCATTGACCTGCTTGAGACAGAAATGTCTATGCAATTTAATATCCATCTGGATTGGCAGCACCAGTGCAGCAACACGCACACCCAGCATAAGCTTTGCAAAAATGTTTTCAACCAATAGTTGGCATGTAACCAATAGCAGTAAATGACATCTCGTGTTTGGAGTGCAGCCTGTCCTGTAAGGACATATGACTAATAGTGGCCAATAGCTGCCCACGTGTGCCAATCCTAGCTAGGCAGCCACCCAACTCTTTGAGCTGTTCAAAACATTTGGTGCATGGTCTGAAGAGTTTACAGACACTGGAGCTGCAGCCATGAAAATGTATGCCAAGAACTTTGTTGTACTCATTATCGTGCTCCAGGTCTTCCATGCACTGCTAAGCAGAACCTGTGCGTGATCCAACAGATACAAGCCTTCTGCTGTCATTGGCATAATGGGATATCAAGGGATAGAAAGGCTCTTGTTCGATCTCTGGCCGGGATAGTGGGGTGCACCACATCGTGGAGGCGGCTCCTGGTTTAGCGCCATGCACTTGCCCACCTCTGGTGACAATGGACTGCTCTGGGGAGGATCAAAGCCATGCAAGTGTAGCTGATGTGCGCAGAGAAGTACCTGTCAGGAGACACAGTTTCAGTAACCCATGCCATGTGCAGGTCTGTATCCACCAAGAGGCTTGTCTATGTGAAGGTGAAAAGCAAAGACTGGCTGGAGAATGTGCTGTCCTCATGGGGAGACACTGAGTGGGTCGCAAACTTCAAGATGCCCCACTGCCTTGTCCTGCAGAAAGCAGATCTTCAGGCCACGACTTGAGAAACAGAGCATGGTGATGTGGTCATTCATCTCCGTGGAGAAGCACGTTGCCATTAGGGACCAGTGTTCACCACGTTTTCTCCATTGGCAGCAATGGAGAAAACAGAGTGAACACAGATCCCTAGTTGGATTGCCATCTGGAAGCTTGCCACACCACACTCCTTCCGCTCTCTCATCCAGCAATTTAGCATTGGAACTTCTGGGCATGATCAGAATGGGCTGTCCTTTTTTAAAAATGGCACATGCAGCGTACTTCCACTGCCAGCACCATCTTTGAAAATGGCTGAGCATGCCCAGAAGGGATGATTCAGGCCCTTCTGAGCATGCTCAGTTTCTTTTTAAAAAAACAAACAATTTTCATACTTACCAGTCTGTGAAGAGGCCACACTTATTGAGACCCCCTCTGGAGGATATGTACTCCATTCCTGACCCCCAGCTAGGATCCCTGCTAGGATCCCAGCCCTCCTCTCAGGCCCCAGCCCAGAATTTCCCTTCCCAATCAGGCAGCTAGGTGGTGGCCGAGGGTGGCCAGGGGGCAAGTCTTTGCCCTTTGCTCACCTCTGACACCCTGCCCAGCCCCCTTGCCTGCCTCCCCTCCACCTGGCCCCTGGCCCCCACCCCATCTTGTGACTCTTGCCAGTTTTTGGTGAGAAGGGGACGGGGTGGGTTTCTCATCTTGTCTCATTTAAGGAATAAGATGGGAAAACCTCCATTCTCATCAAGAACCAGCGAGATCCAAGAGTTGAGTTTCAGCCCCACCCCATTCCTGTAGCACTTCATCAGGGCATACTGGACCTTCCGCTTCCTCCACAGAGTGATGAAGACCTTCATCTCTTCCTCAGTCCAGGAAATGCAATGTTGGCGGGCAGATTGGTAGGCAGAGAGCAACTGTGATTACGCGGCAGTGGTAACAGTGCTGGTTGTTGCCTGGCTGTCGGTTTGAGCCATGGCCCTAGCAATGGTAATCCTCCTCAAGTCATTCCTGAGAATGCAGTGGCTGGGAAACAGCAAGTGGGCTTTTAAGGCAGATGTTGTGTGCATATCAGGGAGAGCAAGAGTGGAGAGAGGGGCCGGAAGTGCTCACTCCTAAAAACACTCTAGGCTTTTTGCCCACGACTCTATGGTGCTGGTGGACCTGTACATATGGGGGCTGCATGCAACCTAATTGGCTGAACACAGACACAGGGGTGCATATTATTTATTTATAAATAACTTAATATCCTACCCTATCCCATCTAATGGTAGCTCGGGGCAGCTCACAATTAGCCCACGTCTGCATGGCAGGCTCCACGTGCTCTGGGAGTCTGCTGTGAGTGGGGGCTGCATGTCTGGTGGGTGGTGCCACATGTCCATTGGCGGCGAACACCTGGTGTGGGCTACCGTCTCAATTGTTAACACCAATAGTGACTTGCTCAAGGCCATTCAGTGAGTTCATGGCTAAAATGGGATATGAACCCTGGTGTCTCCGGTCCAAATCCAACACCTTATTCAGTAAGCTACACTGACTCAAGGAAACTGGCACTACCAGGGCAGAAATGCTCATGACAGCTATCCTAAGTTTTATTTTCAAGAAAGAATTGCAGAAGGCTCTGCAGAGACTGTCATTAGTGGTGCAGGAATAGACAGTTGCAGCGCAACAGACACACAGCTGATGATCCAGCTGCCCTGGGGCATGGTTGGTTAGCATCCCCCACGTAAATGCACCTGTGGCCGCCGCCACGTTAGCCAGAGGCTAGTTATGGCTCTGCTTACATTGTCACCATTTGGCTGCATGTTACCAAGCAAGTAACTGGTCCATTGTAAACAAAGTAAGTTTTACAGGTTCATGAAGGAATAGGAGAGAGTTTACCCTGAGAAGTAACCGGAAGGAGCAGCTCATCGTTGAAGGACACCCACTCAGACTGGTTGGAAGCAATGACACTGGCCAGTGATGTCATGCTTGTGACAGGCTGCTCATCTTCATACACTGGCTGATGGGAAGGCCCAAAGCAGGCCGGGGGCACAGCCAAAGTGAGTCAGTGGTGAGCAGCTCCTCCTTTTTGTGTCCTGCCTCTTTCCTTCACTTCAGAAACTCTGCCAACTGGAAAGAGAGAAAAGCTGAAATAAGAGTTTGCTTTAAAATAAAAAAATGTAAATAAAATTGACTGTGTGTATGTGTGGTGGTAGAAAGCTGCAGCATTTTCATACTAAAGGATTTGTATGTGCTTTATAAACTATGTGTACACAATCAACAGCACCAAATGCAACCACCTCTGAGATGAAGGAAGCCAGGGCACTATAGTCAGTGATAGGGGAAGGGATTTGCCAAAGATACTGAAGGAACTGAAGCCCTTACACTCTATAGGATAACTTTAAAAATCACTGAGAAGGATCATGTGTGCCTGAGTTTTTTGCAGGGTTCTCATCTGAATGCAGTCTCATCAAATGAAATGGAATTAAATTCTAGTTACACCTAACTGCAAAATGTCGGATGACAGCCCTAGAAAGGAAGCTTTCCTTCCACGTTGCAGTGATGTCTGAATTTGCTATGTACCAATTTGTGCCATCACAGAGCTCCTGTTTCCCTGGCATCTAAGCACTGAGGAAATCCCTGAGGAAAATCGACTAAGTCCCCTCAGTCCCCAGGCTGAGCCATCAGGGCTGGAGCCCTTCCCTCCCTCCTTCCCCCTCCCAGATGTGTTGGGTGGGAGGGGCTGCCAGTTGCCCACCCCCCTTCTCAGCCTGGGAAATAAACCTGGCAGTGCCGCTCTCTTTTCACCCACTCTTCTAGCCACTTCCAGCTGGCCCCTCCCAACAAGATCTCCTAGAATGATGCGGTTGGATGACATCATCTGGCTGCACCGCTCTGGCAGGCCCTGACACCTGTTGAGAGGGACCAGGAAGCTGCCAGAAGGAGCGTGGGTGAAGAAAGAGCAGTGTCCGCTACCATAACACATCTAGAAGCAGCGGCAGTGCTGGGCCTGGCAGCAGCTTCAGATGTCATCTATTCTGGCCACAGCTGCGCTGCTCTGGAGCCAGTTCTGGGCCTGTGGGACTGGAAGGGCCAGGGCCAGGGCCAGGAGGAAGTGAAGCATTCCGCCAGAAGGAACGTCCTGCCAGTCTCAGCTGGTGACGACAGAAACCGCTGTCCCATTGCCGCCATGTGGGATGCCTGGCCAGGCCTGCATACCAACGTTGGAGCATGGAGGGAGATGCCCCCGTCTGTCTGGGGATTTGGGGGAGAAAAGGGGGGCATGCTGGGAGCATGTGGGGGAACTCACTTGGCTATTATTTCATTTTTTTAAAGAGAGATTTGGGTTGCTTATTTTGATCATGTAAGTGTGCAATTTTGGGGTTGGCTCTGCCTACTGTGGGGTACACATAGATGTCATTTGGCTCCACCCCCTGGGTTTGGCTCTGCTCCAGCTCTCCCCCCCACCCCCTCCAGGAAGTCTACACCTTTCGTGGCTGCATGGCAAAGCTACAGGAGAGACAGAGGACTGGAATCTTGAATGTGGCTACCTGATGTCATGAAGACCCACACCCGATAAATGCTTGGTAAGAGCAGCCTCCTGCTTATAAAGCTTATACAGTAAACACAATCCATGATGAGAGGCAACACCATGTGGCTTAGATGATTGCCCAGCACAAATGGCAACTAGTTTTTGAACTAAATCTTGACTAAGATTTCTTTATACAAAACTGTTAAGCTGATAGTTCATATTCAGTAGACAACAAACAAGTAAATACAGAGAAGCTGCTCACCTGTAAATAATGTATACAGGGGCAAAAAGCACGAGGCACACCAGGCAAGGGTTTGGTTTTTTGCCTGAACCCCAGTGCAGCTTCAAACACAACCATGACTCAGTTTCCCTCACTTGTAATCTTGCTCTGATGAGATTATGATACTCCGCAGGAGGTAGGAACAAAATCAGAAAGGACTGGGAAAGCGGCTTTGCTCCACCCATTTTAGGTCAAAGCCATGGGGAAAGTGGCAACTCTACAGGTAGGGATTATTGGTTGAGGCTACTGGACAGAGACATTGCACGTCGCTCTGCTCCTTTGGTTCTTAGTCCGTGGAGACCCTATGGGGAGGACATTACAAAGGACAGGCCATAGTCACGTAATCTAAGTATTTATTTGTTTGTTTATTTATTTATTTATTCATTCACATTTTTATCCCATCCTTCCCTTAAGACTCAGGGTGGGTTACAATATACAAAAATATACTAAAAATACATAGAATAAAACCAAATAAAATCCCTTAGCCCCAAATATATTAGAATACACAAATAAAACCAAGTAAAAGCAAGTAAAATCCTCTAACGCACAACTACCCAAATCTTACCCCAGTCTGCCAAATGTCTGGCCAAACAAAAAGGTCTTACATCGCCTCCAGAAGATGAGCAGATTCAAGCTTAGATGAACCTCCAAGGGAAGAGAGTTCCATAATTGTGGGCCAATGCGCATGTGCAAACTGCCTGCCCTTTTCCAAAATGGCAGTGGCGCTGCCACCACCAGTTTGGAAAAGAGCATACATGCACCAAACAGTCCGGTGGCCATTTTACACATGCGCAGTGATTTTAAATATTTTTTTAACATTTAAAAAAAATATTTTATATTTTTAAATTGTTTTAGATATGGCTCTGTAATATGGATCCATACTTCAATACAGAAATTGCATATACGAATCGGCAACGGAACCAAATCTGCAGTTAAAACCAAATGACCACCCCTGCTCTGTGTGCCCTTGTTGTGTGAACTTGAAGAAGATGCTCCTGGCTGGCCTTGGAGGCTGCAATGGAACATGGAGGGAAATGCGTTTTTTCAGATATTTGGGGCCCAGGCCAGTTAGAGCGTTATAGGTCAAAAATAGTACCTTGAATTATTAATTATGATTATTATTTATATAGTGCCAGCGGCTTACCTGCAGAGTACCACCGCAGTGTACCACCGTGAGGGATGTGCCTACCCTCTACCCTTAAGGGATGCCGCACAATGAAGCTGGTCTGGCCCAGGTCACCGCCCCACTTGCAGTAGCCCTTGCTGGTCTGGCAGCTCTCCCTCTTTTCTCAGGATGCACAACGCTGGTTAACTCGCAGTGTAGGCTGCAAGCCCCAGACTTACCTGCCCACTGTAATAAACACACTGTGCACACATTGTCTGAGAGAAAGTTTATCTAAAACTTGATGCCCAAATAGCTATTGGTAGCCAGTACAGACTCTGGAGCACGGGGGCAATGTGCTGCCAGCACCAACCCAGGCTTAGGGGAGAGTACTGGCCACATTTTAGACATGGATTAAAAATATGAATCTAGATTCTCACCTTTGCTCAGAATTTCAATGACCCAAAAGGAGAGGAAGAGTGTAAAGCTTTTTATTTCAGCAGCTTACACAGGAAGGAGGGGGGATGCCTTAGATACTGTACACTACTTTCATTCTGACTCCCTTTGTTCTTGTCGCTTACCCAGCCAAAGGCGAGCCAGCCAATAAGAGCCTTGTCATGTTGCAAAAGCCAGACCCACTGTTACTGTTACCGCATGGCCACAGCACGAATTGGCTAAAGCTGAACACAAACTTCTGGCTCATGTGCTACAAGTTAAAACAGGGACACCTATAACCATTGTTCAAATCAATAGAAGTGGCTTCTCCCTGATGGAGATCAAAGAAACGAAAGGTTCATTGCTGCATGTTGCTTGTGAAACCAAAGTGTTTGAGCATTCCCTTATGCAAGAAAAAGGCCATTTCCCTTTCAGTTCAAATTCTGCTGCATTAGAGTCACACATGCTCTTGCCCTACAGGGAAAGAGCTGGCAGCTGAGCCCTGCCCTATTCTCTACCTGTGGCCATAGCAGGGTTTCTGTACAATTCTGCAGCAGTAGCAAATCTCTCCTGCCCTCCACCAGTCATTCAGTGAAGTTACTAAACACTGTTGTAGTCCAGTAAGGACATTAATTATTATTATTATTATTATTAACAAACATTTATATAGTGCCAGCAGTGTACCAGTGTACTTTACAAAATAGACACGTTCCCTGCCCTAGGGCTTACAATCTGAGAGACGGGAGCTGAGGAGAGACATAGGAAGGGGAACAGAGGGAGAGACAAGGGGTCTAACATTCATGAAGATGCGAGGTCTCAGGTGCACGTACTTGGCTTGGTTACGATGAGAATTACAGCAGGCAGGTCCATGTGGCAAAGATAAGGGTAAACAGACCATAGGTATAGGATATAGTGGATCAGCAGGATAAAAGGGTCAGACAGAGCAGAGTGAAAGAGGTGAGTTTTAAGGAGAGATTTGAAGGTATGAAGGGAGGGGGCAAGGTGAATGTGGACAGTAGGGGCGGGAAAACCGGTAAATCCGGTATCCGATAATGCCAGTACCGGGCGTACCGGCATTATCGGATTCGACCCGGTAAATCCGGTCCGGGTACTGGATTATTTTACATTGCAGCCATTTAAAAATGGCTGCAATGTAAAAAA
>QEPC01010651.1:619699-639344 GCA_003113815.1 Sphenodon punctatus | reverse complement strand
GGGGGCCACAATGGAGAGGGCATTCTCGGTGGCCGGTCGACATTTCAGCAAAATTGTAAAACCTGGCTGTTCGCCCAGGCCTTTGGGGAGGGTGGGAGGGTGGAGTAAGGTTTTCAGCTCCCCTACCTGATTTATTTATTCTATTTATTTCCCAGGCCCTGTTTTAATAATTGTATATGATTGCTATTATTGTTGATGGTTTTAAATTGTTTTTATATATTGTATTTTTTTTGCTGGAAGCCACCCTAAGCTGGTTGCAGGAGGGGTGGGGTACACATTTATAAAATAAATAAATAAATAAATAAATAAATAAATAATATAATTGAGGGGGAGACCACTGAATGTTAAGAAATGGCCAGGTGGGGGTGGGGCTGGGGAGAATCTGCTAGGCAGTGAAGGTCACTGTGCTCAGAATTTATGTGGGACTAGAGCTGCCCATTGGTTAAAAGTAACTCATACATTTCTTGTTTTGAAAATAACAGTTTTTGTTGGCAACGAGCATGAGAGGTCATGATACCTTAGAAAGCTAGTGCTGGAGGTTGTTTGCCCGGAAAAGTCAAATGGCCTTGCCTCTCATCTGTGGGTGCTGTGACCTCCCAGGGTAAGGGGCCCAGAGAATTTGGGGGATGATGGAAACCCTGTCCTTTGCTGACATTTGGGTGAGACCTGATGTACAAAGAGTACTGTCAAACGTAGTCAGTGCAGTCATAGGGCAACACATGCACACAGTGAGGGTCTATGTATGCATGGTAGAGTGCAGACACCGCACAACCCTGCTGCAGTTGGAAGTTCAGCAGGACAGAAAAGTGGGATACTCAAATGAGATGAGAGAGTCGGATGCAAATAAGATCACAACTTTTCTGGACGTCACTAATGGAGGCTGGACCTTCCCTGCCTTTTTCATAATTTCTCATCACTGCTCTGATGACAGTGAATGGATACCCATGGGGCCACTGGAAGTGCCCCAATTGGATCCAGGGATACAAGTGTGTCATGGTACAGGGCAATATGAATGGACTGAAGAAGAACTTATTGCCCTATACAATGCTTGGACACTTGGAGAAGTGCAGAGCACCCCTGGGAGTGGGAATGTTTTCTGCTTCCACTGCATGGTAATGCAGAAGATGCTAGAGAGGGGGTCAAGAGGCACATGTTTGACTGGGGGGGTTATGCGAACTGAGTGGGATTTCCAGCAGCACTGTGGTGAGAGCCTAATAAAACTGTGTGCCACCATCTGCCCGTACAGTGCTGTGAGCCATGGATATAAGAAACCGGGTGGTGACAACATGCAAAGACTTACTGCTTCCGATTTCAATTTTTACTTTTGATTTCAATTTTCACTCTAGGCTCTCAATAAAGTATGCGATTTGCTTAATAACATCAGCTTTACGTGCAGAGCAAAAGGTTAGTTCCAGCCACCAAGCGTTGACAGGTATAAACGCAGGTATCAACCTCCATAGGTGGGCAGGGATAGCAGCAGGTGCTGGACCGCCTCCTGGAGTCATAATAGCCCAGAAGAAAGAAACAGCTGGTGCAACTTCTTTCTATGGTAGGGGGCTGGGATACTAGGAAGCAGGGTGGATTGGTGGGCAGAAGGAAAGAACGCCTGCCTGTGTATTACGCTTGTCATGCTAACCTTGGGAGTGGAGGCTGCCCAAACGCACCAGAAATATATGCAGGGGGCTGCCCGTTTATTATGCTCTATGCGTTAAAGTTGTGAGCAGGGGATGCCTGGACTGAAATATAGGGGGTTACTGTCTTGTTTCTTAACACCCTTGGTTATCCGAATGAGTCTCTGGTCGGGTGTGTGTTCTGAGAAACACTGAAGTGTCAAACACTTAGTCATCATGCAGATAGGACAGGGACGAGAGAAGGATAGAAAATGCACAGAGAGGTTGCAGAGAGGTAGCAGATCCTCTTCCTCAGTCCTAACATCCAGACATATTGCAGTGCCAGGGGCTTTTAAAAACTTTCTGCTACAGGTATTGGTCTGTGTTGGTGTTTATGAAACCGCCTCAGAAGAGGTGTAGCTACCATAGAGCAAGGGGGCTCAGCTGAGTCTGGTTTCTGGACCCTGGGGGTCTGGAGGTGCTCCTTGCAAGTGGCCTTAGTGCCACTAGGAAGTTTTCAGAGTGGATGAAGATGGAGTGTTGGCCCTGCTCCTTCACCTGCCCACTCTGAAAATTTCCTAGCAGCTTTCAGGCTTGCTGGGTGTGTCAGCAGCTTTCAGAGGGGCTCCTATTAGGGTTCCTTCTGGAGTGGTGGCAGCATGAAATGGGGGCTTTTACTCACTCCAACCTCTGTCTCCCCACTCTAGAGACCCCACCACCTTACCCTTGGGGAAGCATAAATTTGACATGAGTCCAGGCCCACCACAGACTTGCTTCACCATTGTGCCCCAGTTGCTGACAATGGACACTCGGACATGGGACTGAATGAGAGGAGCAATGATCATTCTCTCTATCAGGGACCCACAGGATGAGTTCAAAGGACCATAATCAGGACTGAGGGATCAGGAGTCGGCACCAAGGCCAGAATCAGAAAAACACGACAACCACCAGGTACTCAAGCAAGGTCAAGTACCCACAAATACATAGCATTACAATTACATAGATAGTTGGGCAGCCATCACACAGCTCCTTTCTTGGGGTCTTATGTGGCTGAGGGTGGCCAATGAAAACTCAGTGGGGTAAAAGCCTAAAAGAGCAGTCAGGCCAACCACCCCATCCTCCCCAAATCTTTTAATTCACTAGGTTTCCAGTTCTCAACTGGTTCTCTTCCTACTTCTCTAACTGCTCCTTCAAGGTCTCTCTTGCTGGTTCTCCCCCCACCTCTCTTCGCCTCTCAGCTTGAGTCCCTCAAGCCACTGGCCCTTTTCTTGCTATACACTCTATCCTTGGGAAAACACAGTGGTGGTTCTCGCCTGAGGGTGCCTGGGGCAGTGCCCTGCCCCCGCTCTCCCCCGCCGTCCCCCCGGTGCCACTGACACAAAGCGCTCACTGACTGAGTGCTCTGTCTCTGCCAGGCGGCTGAAATTGACATCGGAGTGCTGCGCTGCACTGACTGCAGCTTGGCTTGCAGTCAGAGCAGCGCAGCGCTCCGATGTCAATTTCAGCCGCCTGGCAGAGACAGAGCGCTCAGTCAGTGAGCGCTCTGTCTGGAGTCCCAGAAGGGACAGACTTGGACTGAACGCGTGCCAGGCGACTGAGCGTTCAGTCCAAGCGCACCGCTGGGAAATGATATTTCCCGCTCGTGGCAGCTTTACATTGAGTTCTATGGACTCAATGCAAAGCCTCACCTGGGCCTTCAGTGGAGGCGCTCGGCAGCGAGATGTGCTGCAGCGCGCATGCTTGAACTGACTCAGTTGAGCATGCGCGCTGCACTACATCTCACCGCCGAACGCCTCCACTGAACCCTTACTCAACTAACTGCCTCTGCCTGGTGCCTGCCTGCAAATGGTGAGACACTGGGGATACACTGGGGAAGGGGAGGTGAGTAAATGAGGGGGGGGGGACTTGGGGAGCAGTGGCTGGGGACAGACAGACTGGGGGGATTTGGGGGGAGGGAGAGTGTTGGTCTGTGTTTGCATGATGACAAAATGGCTGAAGCATAAAATGCTCAAGACTGAATTCCTCACCCCACCCCCACCCCACTCCTAAATCTTCCTCTCCTGCTTCCCACTCTATTTCCACTGCTGGTGTTACCATCCAGTCTGTTCCTCTAGGCACATTTCATCTTTGACTCCTCTCTCTCCTTTGCATCTCATATTGTCTGGTGCTAAGGCTGGTCACTCCTCCCTGAATAACACTGCTAAAATCTGGCCATTCCTTACTTCTGCCACTACCGAAACTCTAGTCCATGCTCTAGTTATCTCTGGCATTAACTACTGTAACCTCCTTTTTACTGGCTTCTTCCACTCTCACTTTGCCCCTCTCACTTCTATGCTTTGCTGTCACGGTTAGCCACCTTGTCCACCACTTTGATCATGTTCAACCCCTCTTCTCCCTCTTTGCATCCTACACAAATTCCTTGCCGACAGCTTCTGGGATTTTCATGTAGCTTCACTCAATTATTGTTCACAATGGACTGGGGAGGTCCTACCACAATAATGAGCCCGAGGAGCAGTGACAGTGTATGCCCATCAGCTGAGTGGGATCGAAGATCACCTTTAAGTTCAACCTACTTTAATTTCAAGTATAATTTTATTATAAGAAAAGCAAAGCACAAGTCCTGGTTTCCTAGTCTTGGCAGTAGCTTGTGTGACTATATGTAATAATATCTAAATATGATACGGTCTGACCGTATCACAGGAGGGAATATAGCAATAAAATCTATTTTTATTTATATCTTATGATGTCCTACCATGAAGAAAAGAAGATAGAAGGAAGCTAGGCCCAAAGACTCTGTATTGAGAGCTGCTCTGGGAACAGCAGAGTGGAAGAGGGAGAAAAGAGGTCAGGGATTGTCCTGTTTCAGTATTGTCAGAGATTGTGAGGAGACAAAAGACAATCCTAACTCAGGTATTTCCCAACTCAACAGTTAACATTCTGCCATCCATGGACAATTGAGTACTCTAGCCCAGTAAGGACAGAAGCCATTAGCAAGACTGTTGTGGCACAACTCCTCCACCCAGTAAATGCCCAGAGCCATTTGTTCCTGATGAGGGCCATCTCAAAGTCAGGAGAGAACAATGTGCCAGGAAGATGCTAATGTGCTCAGAGGACTGGGAGCTGGGAGGCCCACCCTGTTCTCTAAAACAATTGGGCACCAAAAGAACTGTTAAGCCGCACCGATCCATAAACAATGGAAAATGCTTTCTCTCTGCGAAAGAAGAGTGACATCACCTCTTTCCCACAGACCCTCATGCCTCAGCACAGATTATTAATTATTATTAATATTAGAAGCATTTATATAGTGCCAGTGATGTACCTGGTGCTTGACAGAGAACAAGATAGACACGGTCCCTGCCCAAGAGCTCACAATCTAAAGAAGACAGGGGGAGGGGAGACAGGGAGGGGGGAACAGAGGGAGAGACAAGGGATGCAACATTCATGAGGATGTGAGAACTCAGGTACACTCTCTTGGCTTGGTTACAGTACATTAGGAGTTTGCAGATAACAGGTGTGGGATAATCCTGGGTGGGGATGATTAGCAGCAGTTCGGAAGGGCAGAGCGGAAGAGGTGGGTTTTGAGGAGGGACCTAAAGGTACGAAGGGAGAGGGCAAGGCAGATGAGGGCAGGGAGGGAGTTCCAGGCGTGCGGGACAGTGAGGGAGAAGGGACGGAGCCATTTGGGGGAGCAGGGGAGGCGTGGGAGGACGAGGAAGGGGATGGAAGAGTAGCGGAGTGCTCGAACAGGGGTTCGGAGGGAGATTGGGGCAGAGAGGTAGGGAGGAGCGAGGTTGTGAAGGGCTTTGTAGGTGAAGACGAGGAGCTTGTGCAGAATACACTCAGGAAGAGGGAGCCAGTGGAGAGAGGAAAGCAGCGGCTGCACATGGTCAAAGCGATGGGCTAGGTGGATGATCCTGGCAGCAGAGTTTTGAACAGAGATGAGGGAAGAAAGGTGAGAGCGGGGAAGGCCAGTGAGGAGGAGGTTACAATAGTCAAGGTGTGAGATGACTAGGGCATGGCTGAGAGTTTTGGCAGGAGAGAGAGACAGAAAAGGGCGAATCTTAGCAATGTTGTGGAGGGAGAAGCGGCAGGATTTTTGTGATGCAAGCACCTCAGCCCCTTCACCTCCACATTTTAACAGCGGCACCTAAAGAGTATATAAGGACTGGTTCGAACAGATGGAACTTTGAATGATGGCTTGTGGTCACTAGCATCAGCAGTGAACCTCGTTGTCATTCCCTTCCTGATATTGCACACATGGATCACAATCTCATCGAACTCCAGCAGCCCATCTCTCCAGCTTCACCTGGGCCCCCCTTCTAGCCTTCCTGAACCAACACCTGCACGAACTCCAGCTTGTGACACTGGACACGTACGAAACATTATTGTGTATTATTATTATTATTATTATTATTATAAGCATTCGTGTAGCGCCAGCTGTGTACCTGGCGCTTTACAGAACAATAAGAATTGTTCTGCCTATGGCTTACAATCTAATAGACATGGAGGGGGAGACAAGGAGAGGGGACATAGGGAGAGACAAGGGATAAATTACATTCAAGCAGATGCCAAGTCTCAGGTGCACGTGCTTGGCTTGGTTGCAGTTAGGCAGGAGTCTGCGGGGAGGGCAGACAGTAAAAATTGAAAGGAAAGTTCTAACAGGCTACATTCATGGCTTTGCTTCTCCCAGTCTTTCTGCTCACATTTCCCACTACCTTTCCTTCTTTGAAATTTGTTCTCCCTCTGCCACCACCCTCACCTACCCTAATTCATCTCTGCCCGTTTTCCCATGCTGCCACTTATGCCTGGAACTCCCTCCCTGAACACATACACACACACACTCAGCTCCATCCCTCTTGAACTTCAAATCCTTCCTAAAAACCTTCCTCTTCCATCAGGTTTCTCCTGGCTCTTCACTCCCAGAGGCTGCTCATTCATACTTCTAATGCCCTATCCTTCTCCCCCATAACTAAGCTAAGCCCATATACCTGCAACTTCATGAAAGTATCCTTGCCTCTCCCCACATCTTCCTCTCCCTAGTCTCCCCTCCTTTGTCCATTCTAAATCTGGATTGTTAGCACTTAATAAGTAATAATAGGCTTCAATCAGGGCTGGGGCCTCCTTATGCTAAGCAGTTCAACAGTGTGTTAAAAATATTGTCTCTGCTCCACATAGGATCCAATATAAGCAAATAGGCATTTGAAGGGTGGAGAACAGTACACTCTTTGCATCCTCCAGCACAAATTAGCTATTCCTCTCAACACTCCTCTAAGATGGGACAGTATCACAAGGACAAATGATTTAGCTAAGGCTACACAACCATCCACTAGCAGTCAAGATCTGCACTCTTGAGTTTCCTATTCTCAGTAACTGCCTAATTCATTTAGATGACAGAGGGAAAAAGAATCTCCCCTTGAGGCTTGAGTTCAGAACACTCCATCTTCCTCAGCAGTAATAAACAGAAAGAATCTTCAGGCTACTTGGAGGGTAGGGCAGTGATGAATAGGGTTCCTAGTTTTCCATGACAAAAAATTGGAAATTTTCTGGGTTGTTTTTTTTTTTTAATTGTCTGATTAAAAAAACCCAACTCTCTGTTTTTCTGTAATAAAATGGGTAAACTAGTTGATTTTCCCTTACCACAATATATATCATTTATATATAAGCCACCCCAAGCTGCCTGGAGCGGTGGGGTAAAAAACTGTTCATACATACATACGTACATACATACATACCCTGTCTTTAGGCTGTAAGCTCTCTGGCAGGGACTGTGTCCATCTTATTTTTTATAAAGCACCAGGTACATCGCTGGTGCTATATAAATGCTTATAATAAATAAAATAATATAATAAAATAATAATAATAATAATAATACATCCATACAGGTATGAGTTAGATCACCACATTTTATTGGAATATTTCCTTTTTTATGCAATTTTGCAGCTACCTGTCCCACCACCAACAGAAAAAGAACAACCACCAAAAAACCCATTGAGCTCTATGGCCCCCCTCCAAATGCAGAGTCCCTCCTCCCCCACCCCCTAGCACATGCCTTTAGGTTACTTCCCCTCCACTGTCCTGTGCTCGCTGTCTTCTCCTCCCAGCCTGGTCCCAGACCGCTCTGCCAACCAGAAAGGGAGACCATATAGAGGCTGGCACTTAGGGAAACTGCTATGGGCCCAGTTAGGCCCACCTCCTGTCCCCTCTTCCCAAGGTCCAGAAGACCTGACCATCCCCAATTCATAGTTTCCCTGTCCCCCCTACCCACAGGAGGCCTGTGGCCACCCTCCAAATGCAGAGACCCCTGTCCCTCCACAGCACATGCCCTCAGGTTGCTTCCCCTCAGCTCCACTCTACATCCTCATTGCCCTTCATGCTCACTGTGTCCTTCTCCCAAACCTGTAAGCTTTTAACATTTTCTGCAAAATTCTCTGGGGAAAGGCAAAATCTCTGTTTTTCTGTCACAAAGAGAAAACTAGGAACCCTGGTGATGAATACTTCCTTGAAGATAATTCCTCAACATCACATCTACTTGCCACTGATACACCTTTAGTCCAAATGAGTGACTAAGGATCTTTCCTGAAAGCAACAATGGTGTTCATGAGAGGATTCTTGAGGCCTCCTGTACGTCTCTGGCAAGCTGTCATGTATCCTGTATATAGGCATATATGGTTGACCATCTGTGTTTCAATATATTGGAAATCAGAATTAGCCTCTCTGTATGATGACTTCTTAAAAGAGCTGTCCTATAGTGGCCTTTCTACTGAACTCTTGACCAGATACTGGAAAATCAGCCTGTATACTGGAATAGACGATATAATCAAGTCTGTCTCTTAATGAAATTAACAGTTTCCGTTGACTAGTCTCAAGATACGTGACTCTCACGCAGCACAGGAAAAGGCCTTGTTTGTTTGGAGTTTACTAATTGTTAATCCTATCTTATACGATAGCAACCTGTTTAGTATGTATCAACAGGCTTCTTACTATCTATTTTGAGAAAAAACCCTCCTCATCAGCAGTTTTGACTTGACGTCATTTTTAGCTGACCTCCAAGCATCTTTCATTCTATAAGAAGAGAGAGGAAAGATGGATTTTTCAGAAAGCTTCCTTTCCTGAAGCTTCTCTCACTTCCTCCATCTGGCAGAATGGGGAAAGGACTGGGTAATATGTTATATCCTATATGATGCATTGAGTCAACCATAGCAATAATACTTAGAGCATATGTTATATCTTATAGATATTAAGATCTTTGAATTTGTAACAGAGCTGTTCTCTGAACAGAAATGTCTTTCTAAGTCATGTACTTTTAATTGACACGGTTTCTTTTGTACTATATCTTTATTTGAACTTAAGTAAACTATTGCTTCATATTTTATAATATTCATAAGTCTCATAGCCTCATTTATATAAATAAATAGTCTTTACTATACTTTGCTGAGCTGACTGGCTTATTAGCAAAGTGTAAACTCGAATTCCACATATTGGAAAAGAGCGCCCTATTCCAGACCAGATCATGTCAGGCCTGGATCACTAAGTGCAAATTCCTTTTGGGGAAACCAAGGCACAACGCGACAAAGCTGCTCCTGAAAACACTGTGTTCATTTCTTCATAGCACATAAACTAGAGAAAGACAATTTGCAGAGAGCTCCAAGGGCTGGAGGAGTATTTTGCAAGAAAAAAAATTCAGCCATATTCTGTATCCATTGTGGACAGGAGACTCCCAATGAGTGTTTACTGTTTAGGTACACAAGGATGGAGCCTTAGGAAGAGCAACAATAAGGGGGTAACAAACAGGCCACAAGTTTGGCGGGGGTAAATGGGACCGTTATTGTCATGACTGATTGACTGGGATCTGTACCGGCAGCTTTTGGAAATAAAGGCACAAATTATTATAAATTGAGCTGAATGGTCAGAGTCCAAAGCTGGCTAGGTACAGCCAACATTTGCCTCTGTGGATCAGGCAGAGACTACACTCAGCTCCGATGGTTACATAAAACACCAAGAACAGCAACAATTTCTAAGGTGATAGAATGAATTTAAGTAGGTGTAGTGGGAGGAGGTTAAAATAAAATACAGACTGAGCATCAGGACACGTTTCACAGCCGCTCTCTATTGTGCTGTGGAATAGGGAAGTGGGCGGGGTGAACCACACTAGCTGGGACATTTCACATGAGTCTATTATGAAACTGACTCTGTAAAAATTACTCTCAGTCTCTCTCTGCTTCATTATTTACAAGTGTCTTGCAGCCTCCCGTTACATAACTCCATTGGTCCTGTAAATTCAGCCGGGAGTCAGTGTCAAATGAGGTTCTCTCTGTTACATGTATCGCCACATACAATACAGTTTTGCAGGCCCAATGCTGCACTTGCTTTCCAGCGTAGCCCTGTTTTCTGGGAACAACAGTCTGACAAGGGAATGGATTGGATTATTTAACAGCTGTTTCTATCTTTAATATCTGTGATCAATCACTTTCCCACAGCAAGGTTGTAAAGAAACAAGCAAGAGAGAGTGTCTGTCCCCTACCGAGGCAAACATTTCAGCGTTTGGTTCAAAGAGCAGCTGTTCCTCAAGTTCTAAGCACTACAGGCCCAGATCGACTAGGAATACTTTGTACAAAGAAAGAAAGTGGCTGCTCTACCTGGATAAACCAGGTCACAAATTAACAGTAGGCAAAGGCTGAATAAACTGGCAGTAGGGAGGGGACAATTTAGGCTGAGAATTAGTGGTGGGTGTGGAAGTCTATGGTGGTGAATTCAAAAGTAAATGTAAAATGAGCCCGGAGCACTCCTTCCATCTGCAACAATGTCCCCTGTACTGTGGGTTGAGAGAGCATGGCTGTTATTTCACCTTCCTCTTCAATTTGCTGCCTCTATGGGCTGCACTGGAGGTGGGGAAGGGAGTGCTCCTAGTTCCCTGATGAACAGCTCATCAGCAGGGAAACAACAGCACTCCCTCCCAATTCCATAGTACAAGCAGTCAGTCCAGGGCTTGCACTTGGGGAGTGCATCTGGCTCCCCACTGATCAGCAGGGCTCCTAGTTTTCTCTTTACGATGGAAAACCAGAGAAAAGCAGAGATTTTGCCTTTGCCCAGAGAATTTTGCAGAAAATGACAAAAACTGACAGGTTTGGGAAGAGGACACAGCGAGCGCGGGGCAGTGAGGATGCAAAGTGGAGCTGAGGGGAAGCAACCTGAAGGCATGTGCTGTGCAGGGACAGGGACTCTGCATTTGGAGGAGTGCCACAGACCTCTTGTGGGTTGAAGAACAGGGGACCTATGAATTGGGGATGGTCAGGTCTTCTGAACCTTGGAAAGAGGAGACAGGCGGTGGGCCTAACTGGACCCATAGCAGCTTCCCCAAGTACCAGCCTCTATATGGTTCCCCTTTCTGGTTGGCAGAGCGGTCTGGGAGACGGAGGCAGCGAGCGCAGGGCAGTGGAGGGGAAGCAACCTAAAGGCATGTGCTGTGGGGGGGAGGGGCTCTGCATTTGAGGGGGCCACAGACCTCAATGTCGGGTTGTTGTTTTTCTGCTGTTGGTGGGACAGGTAGCTGCAAAATTGCATAAAAATGAAAATATTACAATAAAATGTAGTGTTCTAACTCATATATATATATTGTTGTAAGGGAAAGATCAACTGTGTTTAAATTTAATCACAGAAAAACAGATTTTTGGTTTTTTTAATCAGACAATTTATGTTTTTTTAGTCAAAGAATTTCCCATTTTGTGTCACAGAAAAATAGGAGCCCTACTGATCAGCTTGTCAGTGGAGAACCAGGATTGCTCCTTCTTCTCTCAGTAGTGTATACCTCTGCTGGATGCGTGGAGAGAGTGCTTTGGGGGGCAGTTTGCCTAGGATGGTAAATCTCTGACTAGTAATGTTCTCTGATCAGAGGATACTAGGCACATTCTTCTTTGCCAGTGTCTTGTTCTCTCAAGGCCATTTTCTCAGACACAGTCCTACATCCATCTCCACCTCAAGACTGCCAGATATTGTTGTTGTAAGTGGCACAAACATTCCCCACCCTGGACTCATTTTGGAGTGTCAGAATCAAACGTGTACTGTTGCTGGGAAATAACTAGCTACAGAAGGCCACAGATAAACTATTTACAGGTAAGTTTATTCTGGAACAAAGCTGGATTTACACAATGATTTTTGGAGGATTTTTTCCCTGTCATTTCATAGGCGGAGAAAGTACAAAACACCAAAGGCCTACATTTTTCAAAGGCAGCCTCTGATCAAGCACCCAACTTCTGGGGTCACTTTTGAACACCCAAAACCCGTTGGTCTTCATCCACAAACCCTGAAAATGTTGCTTCCTGTATCTAAGAGCAGAGTCTGTGGGGAAATAAAGCCTAGAAAAGGTACATTCCGTTAGCTGGACCTTTTCCTCCTCATGGGGTGAAATCCTGACTCGGTAAAGTCAATGGGAGATTCGTCACAGACTTCAATAGGGTCTGAATTTAACCCAGTGATTAGGAAGGCTTCTTTCTTCCTCCATGAGCTGCCTGTGCTTTGCTGCTCTAGTCAGTGAGGTGCAAACCAGCATGTATGCCAGGTAACTCAGATTATCACCGTCAAAGTATTTATTTATTTATTTAGAGCCATTTTTAGCCCGCTCCCTCCTGCTCACAACAGCAGTTGGGGCAACTCACAACAAAAGTTGAAAATATAAAACTTTTCAATGAGAATCAAATACATAAAATTTATATTAAAAAATCATTTAAAAAGTGGAACAAACCCCATCCCACCCTCTCCATCTCCCTCTCCAAAAGCCTGGCAAAACAGTCAGGCCTTACACTGTCTCCGGAAAGAAGGTAGGTCTGGGGCCGGGCGGACCTCCATCAGGAGGGAATTCCACAGCTTCTGCCATCCTGACCACACCCCTTAGGCATCTCTGCTTCCTACTCTCATCTGGCCTATGGAGCTAGTACTTTCAAAGTAGCACAAGAGAGGGAAAAGTTTCCCCACCCCTGCCATAGGTGTAGCATTAGACATTACATCATAGAAAATAAAGCCAGAAGCTTCCAGTTGCTTGCATCTTCCTTAGTCAATGGCAATGGTGATAAAGGAAATGGGAAAATGAACATGATGGATTGATTCATGAATGTTTGCCAACTGATGGCTTTGGCCGTTAAAGAGAGAGGTCTCTGCAGACTAATGGTTTCCTCTCTTAATACAAGAGTGCATTACTGCCATGAAAATCCTGGCACTTAATTACAACCACTATAAAAATCACTGCCTATTTGGTGTGTTTTTCATTTTGAAGCTGAAACTCCAGCTCCCCCAGAAAAGCATGATTCCTCCCACAACGAAAGATTGACTTCAATTACCTGAGGTGAATTGGGGCAGTGCCTTTTCAAGTTTAGGAAAGCTCAGGCTATTACAAAGAAATATTTCCTGAATTCTGCTGCAGCTGGAAGATGCCTGACACCACACAACCTCTCTCTGAGGAGCCTTTGAAATAAACAGTCTGTGTATTCACCTGTCAAGGGAAATGCTGAAATCCAGAGATACACGAGCAATTAGCTTCTCTGAGCAGGAGCTCGAAAACTCCATCTCTGGTGTAGCGAGAAACTGAAAATCCTCACAATGGGTGATTTCAGACGTTACGGCCGGGCGCTTTCACCACGGGCCATGGGGTGGTTCGGACCACAGCAGGGGGTGAAGGGGGGGAGCCAACAGACATTCCCCCCTTCGCCCCTGGCCGTGGGGACCGCCGAACCATGGCCCGTGGTCAATGCGCCCAGCCGTAACGTCTGTAGGCGAAACACACACCCCCTCTCGGAGGGGGCGGGGCTGCGCGACGCAGCGTGCGGCCACACGGCCTCACCCCCTACGCTCCCCGACCGCCCTCCCTCCCCAAGACAGGCAACCGCAGCGGCCTACCCAGCCGCTGCCGCTGCCCGCTGCCGGGACCCCGGAATGCGGTGGAGGAAAGGTAATAGATGTTACTTTTCCTTCACCACGTTCTGGATTCCCCCTAACCACACTTCGTTTGCTGCCATGGTGCGGGAGAACAAACCGTGGTTAGATTCACCACAGGGGGTGGTTGATTGAGGTGAACATCTGGATGTGTCCAAACAGACGTTCACCTACGTTCTCCCCTCCCCCCCCCAGCGGTTGACTGAGGTTGACTGTGGTGATTTCAGACAAATGTAATGTCTGAAATCACCCAATGTTTGGCACATCTCCTGCCAAATAGCTCAATAAACATCATCCTCTTAATCTCACTGTGAGGTAGCCAAGTGTCATCAGGTGCCTCCACGCAAGCTGTGGAGGGCTTGATCACTGTATGCCTCAGTCCCGTGGCACGCAATCGCTGCCGCCACACTTGGGGACCTGCACAGGAAGCAGGACAGATGGCCAAGCCCCCCACAGGGCAGCCAGGCAGGTGGGCTGCTGTCAGCCGTCCCACCACATCCCATAGTAGCCCAAGGCATTGGCCAGATGAGCAGACACCCAGACCTGCCCCACCCTCCTCCTCCCCAGGCCCACCTACTATCCTGCTCTGGCTGTGAGGTGGCCGTGTAGGACTGGAGGTAGTGCCCACTGCTCAGAGCCCTGCAGTGGACCTTGTTGTGTGACGGGGCAGACAGGGACTGGGAACATGAGCGGCAGTGTGCTACTGCACCCTGGGCAGCCTTATCCACCCCACTTTCAGTAAGGCTGCTACACACTACATTCCCAGCTTTTTTCAAAGGATGCAATGCATAGCAGCCAGTGGCCTGCCCCATGGCAGGGTGAACATCTGGCAATTGCCAGGCACACGATGCACTACAACATGTAGTAAGGCTGTTCGGAGTGGGGTAAGGCTACCCAAGGTGCAGAAAGTGCATTGTGTGGCTGCACTCATCTCCTTTTTATAGTCAGGGAAACCAAGGCACGAACAGGCAAGTAAATTTCAAAGCTGGGATCTGAAGCAAGATCCCTCAAGCTCTGGTCCATTGCCACAGCCACAAAAGCATCCTCCTCCAAGATGTGTGTATGTCAGCTTCTCCACAATGGGTACGCAATAATACCGACCTGTCACACAAGCTAGGAGGCCACATGATGTTTGTAAAGTGTTTTGAGATCCTCAGACAGAAGAGGTTACAGGGAAGCAAAGGATTATTTGTCCCCATATTCAGTTCCTTCTTGCGTGCAGTGTGCTGAAAGTACTGGTGGGTATGTTGTTAAGTACATGAGAAATTGTAGGTTTCTGCCCCTCTTTTGTCACAAATAAAAGCCGGTCACACATAATGCCTTTCATCTTGAAGTATTTAACAAACTTTGACTGATTCAGTCTTGCAATATCCAGCAGTAGTGTACTTATTTTACAGGCAGGGAAGCAGAGACAGAGGGGGTACATGACTGGCTTTCCAAAGGTCACAGAGCAAGGATCTAGCAAAACTTGGAAGTGCCTGGCTCCCAGGCCTGTGCTCACAGCAACCGATCACAGTTCTCTCTGCCAGGAGGAAAAGCCCACATCACCAAAAAAGGAACCACAATCTGGTATTGCTCTTAAAACTATAGCAATACATTAACTTTGGGGTAGTAAATTTGTTTGGGGCACCTGGGAGTGTGGAGGAAGGGAGATGAAGGCAGGATCACTTGTACTAACGGGGTGAAGGCAGAATCACTTGTACTAACGGGAAGAAGGCAGAATCACTTGTACTAACGGGGTGAAGGCAGAATCACTTGTACTAACGGGGTGAAGGCGAGCACAGAAAGCTGCAGACTAAACAAATGGAGAAACCTCCTGTTAAGTCGGTTAGGTCTCCAGTGAGAGCTTTGCCATTGATTTTAATGGAGCCAGGTTTTCATCCACAGCTGTAAAACCATGTTAACACCTTCTCAGAGAGCTGTTTTCAGAAGGGCACTCTTGCTAGAACAGAGCCAAGTGAGATTATGTAATTTAGTAGCACTACGAGGACACTGTGGTCTACAAATAAGCTTGTTGCTGTCACTTTCTTTTTCAGCAGGGGGCGCGCATTCTTTTCTGGCCGCGATCTGACCACCTCGATCACCAACCTGGTCACATCGTGGCCGGAAAAGGATGCGCATCCCCCTCCTGTACGCGTGACTTGCGGCAGCGTCTCATCCAATCCCATCTCGCGGGATTTTGACAACGACGCGCGAGTGCACCGCGCGCTCGTCTAAAAACGGCCTTAGAGACACCAACCTTTGCCCTTATGACTGGGCCCACCACAGCCTTATTACCCCACTTCCATGCCCCTTTGAACACTGCAAGTGGAAAGGGCTTCTGGCATTCTGTCTAGGCTGGTCAAATGGCTAACGCCTGGCTGTTCCACCAGGCATTTCCCGAGGGAGATGGGGTGCATGGGATGGGTTTTATATTGTTTTAATTGTCATTTATAATTGTTTGTTTTGATATGTTTTAAAATGCTGTGAGCCGCCCGAGATGCCTGAGGCCGGGAGGGGGGGAGGCATATAAATTTTAGAATAAATAAATCCAGCTATACTATTGGCCTTGACCACATCTTCTGGCAACAAATTCCACAACTTAATTGTTATGGAAAAACAACTAACTGGCAACTAACTGCCTGTCCAATAGCACTGGAGAGGCTGACACAAATGTTCTTGTCATTCATGCATATTCTTACAGCATATAGAATCCTAGAAATAAATTTTATTTAATTCGGCACCAACTTTCATCATGGCCAAACACAACAACAAATCAACATAAAACCATATAAGCAAAATATCCCATAACAATACATTGATTGAATATCATAGCCCAAACTCTTAAAATAAAAGGGAATTTTTCATTCATTTCTACCAACCAAATTCAAAAATACTTTAGTACATATACATAGGGAGCAGAGGGAAAGTGACCTTACCAAAATTCAAGTCCCCCTTCACAAATATAACTCTTTACATTAATAAGAATTTATTTATTACTGGCTTCCGCCAAAACTATAAAACAACCACAAATATAAACAGGCAAATAAAAAAGCAAATATGATACCATATAGCCATCAAATAAATTAAAATATGAATCTGACCTTAGTTATAAACCAATTTATCCTGCAACAGTCGCACACGCTCCCTCATAATAAGTAAACAGAAAGTCACAACTTCCTTTATCACCTCCTCATCACTAACTGAAAGTAAATAAGAAACTCTACATTCAATTGGGATGTGTTCTTTCCCCATCAAAATTGGAGGGAGCCATACAGACCTAATATTTCCATACAACAGGCAAGACAGCAAGACATGTTTCAAATCCTCCAATGCACCTGTCCCACATGGGCAGGTGCATGAACTATAGGGTTTGCACACATATCTACTCTCCACTATGACTGAGGGGAAAAGCTGGAAACGAAAAAGGGTATAGGCCCTGTGTAAAACTGAATCTGACAGATAATCTAAATACCCTTCAAATTTGTGGAGGAGCTTAAAGCAACTGAGCATAGGCGCAACCTTCCAACAGGAAATTTGTGCAATAGCCTCCTGTCTCGCTATGACCTGCCCTCTCTGCCTAAGGATATGTTTCTGGTGAGCTATAGACTTCCCCACAAAACATGAAAATGAAAGGCCGAACCTTTTCAAAGAAGTATCAATCCCTCTTATCCAGGGATAAGAGCCCCTGCCCATGAATTCTAATTCCTCCTTAAGGCACATAGTTGCCTAGGAGGGACTGGTCTGGTTAAAAAGTTTTAACCAGTATCGAAGAGCACGCTGTCTACTCAGAAGCTCAATAGGGGCCACACCCAATTCTGCCCTAACTAACTACGGCAGCAGGGACCCCCTGGGCCACCCAAAGTAGGCTCCTAAGAAATTTATTCTGAGGTATCTCCAATACATGTGGGATATCAGACACCATAATTTCGGCTCCAACAGCATATATACAAGCTTGTAGTCAAAGCAAAGGCTCGCACATTTGCAGACAATCTAGAAATGCAGTTTAATCTTTTCAAATTCCACAGTTAGGGAACCAAGGGGTAAACCCAACTTCCACCCGTCTCCAGCAGTCTTTATAATAGAAGGATCTGAAGTAACAGAGGCAAAGATAATTTTATTTATTTATTTATTTAACTATTTTTCTACCCCATCCCCTCCTGCTCACAGAGCAAATCGGGGCGGCTTACAAAATGCAAACACATAATCAAAACACACATAAAAATATCATTTAAAACATTAAAATGTTAAAAAAAAAAAACAACCTAAAAGGGCAGAATTTCCCCTCCACACCCCAACTTACCCTACCCATCTCCCTCTCCAAAGGCCCGGTGGAACGGCCAGGAGGTCTTACACTGTCTTTGGGAAAACGGGAGGTCCAGGGCCAGGTGGGCCTCCATCGGAAGGGAGTTCCACAGCCTGGGAGTGGCCACTGAGAACACCCTCCGCATCGTCGCCACCCGGGCGACGTGGGGGACTTCGAGTCGGGCATCCCCAGCCAACCACAGGGGCCGCAATGCAATCCGGGGCCTGAGGCGGTCCCGCAGGTAAGCCGGGTCCAAACTATTTGTGTTGAAAGCACTTCTTTTTTTTTTTTTTAAACAGATGGTTCATTCAGCCTTCAGTTTTGTTTTGAGGAAGAAAACCTGCTTCCTGGCTTTATTATAAACACTGCACAGTCATCAGTTTAGAATGCCAGACACATCATTGGTTAATTAGCCATCTTTAATAAGACAAATGGATAGAAATGCATACAAATTCAGGAGAGCCCCAACATTTAATAGTATAGTCATTCTTTGCATTAAAATAGTACTTTTAAGCTGGTGGTTTCAGAGTACTTTACAAAGTGGGGAATCACAACTATTGTGATTTTTACAGATGAGAAAACTGAGGGCTCATTCAGACGTGCTTTTAATTCGCACAGCGGCGCCGGCGGCATCATGCGATTTAAAGCACCGCTCACTTCCGGGTTGGTGTGAATGCACCGAGTGCGCGCTTTTCAGCCTAACCCGAACTGTTGGAGTGCGGTTTGAAAAGCTGCTCTAGAGTGTCCCCTAGTTCTACTACTTCTTGAGAGGGTAAATAATCAAACCGCTTCCTATTAACTTGCTCCAGTCCACTCATGATTTTATAAACTTCTATCATATTCCCTCTGGGTCATCTCTTCTCCAAGCTGTGTAGCCTGAACCTACCCTGTCTGTCTTCATAGGGAAGCAGCTCCATACCCCTCATAATTTTTGTTGCCCTTCTCCATATCTTTTCTATTTCTACTATATCTTTTTTGAGATGGGGTTACAAGAACTGCACACAATATTCAATGTGCAGTCACACCATAGATTTATATAGTGGAATGATGATATTTTCAGTCTTATTCCAGTCTATTCCCTTATGAATAATTCCTAACATTCCGTTTGCTTTTTTTGACGGCCTCCACACACACCAAGTTGAGGATTTCAATGCATTGTCCACAATGACTCCAAGGGCCTTTTCCTGAGTGGCAACTCCTAATTTAGAATCCAGCATTGCATACTTAAAGTTTGGATGGTTTTTCTCTATGTGCATCACTTTGAACTTGTTCACATTAAATTTAATTTGCCATTTAGATGCCCACACCCAGTCTCGCTCCCCCTTCCTATCATTCTCTCACCGACCCTGCCCTGAGGGCCAGGGGGGTGGTGTGGGTTTCCTCTTTGCCAAGCCCTGTCAATTCAAAACCCTTTCCCCTCCTCCCTCCCTCTCCTTCCCTTCCTTTGAGGCCCACTCTGTGCGCTTATACTCCCATCTACACCTTCGTGTTGCTGTCATCTATCGCACACACACACCCCGGTTCCCTCTCCTCCTTCCTCCCAGACTTTGAATCCTGGCTCACCATCTTCCTCTCTGATGACACCCCCACTCTCATTCTTGGTGAGTTCAACATTCACGTCGACGCACCTTCCACACCCTCCATTTCCTGCTTTCTCTCCCTGACCTCCTCCTTTGATCTCCGACTCTGGACCGACTCCCCCACCCATACCGACGGCCACTCCCTCGACCTCATCTTCTCACGAAATTGCTCTCTTGCTGCCCTCTCCTTTGATCCCTGCCCTAATTCTGATCACTTCCTTGCCTCCTTCAGCGTCTCCCACCAACCT
>QEPC01010651.1:573546-615052 GCA_003113815.1 Sphenodon punctatus | reverse complement strand
AGGATAAAGAGTCAGACAGAGCAGAGCGAAAGAGGTGAGTTTTAAGGAGAGATTTGAAGGTATGAAGGGAGGGGGCAAGGCGGATGTGGACAGGGAGGGAGTTCCAGGCTTCATTCCAACTTGAGCTGCAGAAATATCCAGTACCTGAGTTAATTCTGAAGATGAGGACTTCACTCATATAAAAAGACTTTCAGGGAATCTCAAGCACCCTTGCGAAGTCAATAAATATTTCTCTTTCTCCATTTTCTATAAATGGATAAAATGAGATACAATGAGGTCAAGTTAGTTTTATGGAGCTTAGCTGACTCTGCAGAATTAGAACGGAGATCATATTGCATCAAAAGGCACAGGCTCCTTACCACCCGAGCTACAGAACACCCTCCATTAGCCATCAAGAACATGTGTTTATTACACACAGTAGAGTAGCATTTATTTCATCCAGGAAGAGGATAATGAAAATGAACTTTACAGCCAGTTAAGGTCAACATCAGCAAGTGGAACGCACTGCTTCTCATTCCTTACTGCAAGCATCCTAAAATATTTTTTTTTTCTCAACTGATTTTCACAAATTTTAGATACAATGTAGCCTTCACCAAAGCAATGATCTGCAAAACCTTTTAACATCCCTATCTCAAATACTCTCACTTTTGTAAGCAGTAGAATGCACACAATATTAATAGCGCTTGCAACTCACCTTAAGGCACTCTCGTGCCTGTATAATGCAACGTGTAACTTGGTCACCGTAAAGCTTTTGGTCCTCCAGTTACCATGTTGCAGGAGGACCTTAATAAAGTGAGGGATCTTTCTTGAGAGATGTGGAGAGAAAGTAAGGTTGCCGTGCTGGTCCCAAATACAGGCAATGGAGACAAAGTAGTGCAGCGATATCTTTTATTGGACCAATTACAGTTGGTGGAGGTCCAAAAGCTTGATACCTCCACCAACTGTAGTTGGTCCAATAGAAGATATCACTGCACTATTTTGTCTCTATTGAGATAGGTAGCCACTCTAGTTCCCTGACAGAGAAAATGGTGTTTTTGTCTTGCTGCACACACTACATCCCCAAACAAAGCTTGGAAGGTATTGTCCATGTGCAAAACAAACAACAATGGAATCCCAGTCAAACTTAGTAGTTGGATCTCAGTTTGCATATTACACCTTCACAATCAACTCAGAATATAGATTAGCCCTGTCATTTACTTTGCAAAGAACTAACAACATGGATAGCAGCTCTGAATTGATAGCAAAAGGATTTTTATCAAAACTGAAGGAAATGCCTCTGAGCTAAGAAATTTGGAATTAAATCACTAGATGCTGTTGTGCAACAAATCAACTTGTCCAGTCTACATGTTCTCTTGGGAATCAATAAAAAACTGTAAACCAAACAGAAGAAAACTAAAATTGATTTTTAAATTGACTGTATTTTATTGTATTTTTATTGAATGGTTTTGTGAAGTGCCCCAAGTGCCATTTGTTGGGGTGCTATCTAAATAAATAAGTTTATTATATTAATTTTTATTATTATTATTATTTCTACATTGCCTGTTGGCTGTTAGAGCACTAAAGGTCCAATGTACCAGCACTGGAAAGATGGATTGTGAAGACCTAGAAGGGTCTTGCTATAGAAAAATCTGGTTGACCCAGAGAGAAACTTACAGGGGCTAGACATGTAGCAACCTTTTATCAATTACAGCCAGAGTGGCCCAATACCGAAGGTTAAAAACAAATGTTCAGGTGGTGAGGTGGCTCTTCAGTCCAGTCCAAGGCAGAAAACCATGGCCGCTACTCTCTGAGTTGGCAAGTGGCAAGAAACAAATGTGCCTGCTACCGGGATTCAGCTCTGCAGATGGAAGTAGAGATGAGGCCATAGACACAAGAATAGGGAATGGAGCCATGTTACACATCCGTGATCTGAACCTGTCTCTTATACACATCTAGATGTGTATAAGAGACAGGGGGAAAGACTAGCAGGCATTGGGAAAGGCAGCAAGGAAAAGATGGGTCTTGAGGAGGAATTTGAAGGAGCGGAGGGAGGAGGCAAGGCGGATGTGGGCAGGGAGGGAGTTCCAGGCATGGGGGGCAGCGAGGGACAAGGGTCGAAGGCGGTTAGAAGAGCAGGAAAAACGAGGGAGAATGAGGGAGGGGACAACGGAAGAGCGGAGAGCGTGTGCAGGAGTGCGTAGGGAAATTAGGTCCAAGAGGTAAGGGGGAGCTTGGTCATGGAGCGATTTGAATGTGAAAACCAGGAGTTTAAACAGGATACGGGAAGGGGGAACCAGTGAAGGGAGAGGAGGAGAGGCTGCACATGGTCGAAGCGACGGGCAGAGTGAATGACCTTGGCGGTGGAGTTTGGGATTGCGATAAGGGGGGACAGGTGAGAGCGAGGGAGGCCAGCAAGGAGGAGGTTGCAGTAGTCGAGGCGAGAGATAACCATGGCATGAACAAGGATTTTGTCCAAGGAGATAGAGAGAAAGGGGCGGATGCAGGCAATGTTGTGGAGAGCGAATCGGCATGATTTGGCCACAGAATCAATGTAAGGTTTAAAAGAGAGGTGCGTGTCGAAGATGAAGCCCAGGCTGCGGACTTGGAGAACAGGATGGATGGTGACTCCATCGATGTAGATGGTCAGGTTAGAGGGAGAGGAAGGGGAGGGAGGAAAAATGAGGAGTTCGGTCTTGGCCATGTTGAGCTTGAGTTGAAGTCGGGACATCCAGGCGGAGATATCAGAGAGGCAGTCGACGAGGCGTGAGCGGATAGATGAGGAGAGAGAGGGGGTAGAGAGAGAGATAGAGAGCATAGAGTTCTATGATCTGGGCCCTCCTCTTCAATCCCCAGTCCTTAACAAACCTCTAAGAACCTCCAGCCCCACAACCTATCTGGCCTGTGGAGGTTGTGCAAGGTTTGAAATCTAATTTTCAAAGTGCCTTGTGAGAGGGAAAAGGTTCAAAAAAGGAACCCAAAGGAACAAAAATTTGAAGGTTTTGACCCAAATATTGTCTGGGTCATTTTATTGCACAATGAGTCTGGTGGCTGTGGGGGACTAGATGAGGGTGAGTCGACTGAGGCTGAATCCTGACAAGATGGAGGTGATGTTAGTGGGGAAGGCGATGGATGTGGCGTCCCCCATCATTGATGAGGTCCGCCCCTTTTGGTACCTCAGGTCAAGAGTCTGGGAGTGCACCTCGACTCGCAGATCTGCCTAGATGCCCAGGTTGGGGCTGTGGTGAGGAATGCTTTTCACCAGTTACATCTGGTGCATCGACTTCGGCCATATCTCTCAGACTCTGATCTGGCCACTGTCATTCATGTTTTCATTACCTCAAGATTGGATTATTGTAACGCACTCTACATGGGGCTGCCCATGGTGATGGTTCAGAAACTGCAGCTGGTGCAGAATGCGGCGGCCTGTCTCCTTATGGGGGCAGGCCACCGGGAGCACATTACACCGGTGTTCCGTTTTTTGCACTGGCTGCCTAGTCTTCCGGGCCCAATTCAAGGTGCTGTTTTTTACCTATAAAGTCCTACATGGCTTGGGCTGTACCTATCTGTGGGACTGCCTCACTCCCCATGCCCTTGACCAGCCCCTGCGGTCATCCAGGAGCATCCTTCTCGAGGTCCCCCGAGTATCGGGGGGGTACTATGGAAAGGGCATTTCTGGTGGCCGCCTCCGCGACTGTGGAATTCCCTCCCCATGGAGGCCCCGGATCTTCCTTCATTTTGGCGCCAATGTAAGGCCTCGCTGTTCTGTCATGCCTTCAGCGAGGATGAGGGTGGGTTGTTTAGGGGGATGGGGTGGGGTGTTTTAATTATGGGGAAGTGATGCTTCCCTTTTACTTATTGTTTTATCTTGTTGTTTTTGTTGCATATGTTTTATTCTTGTGAGCCTCCCCGGGCTCCCTATGTCAGGAGGGGCAGGGTACTAAATTTGAGAAATAAATAAATAAACAAACTTCTAGTGAATCTTTTCAGTCAACACATTTAACAGGAAACAGCAGCAGTAACTTGGCACTAGCATAGCACCTCCTAGCTGAGATTCACCAAGCACTGGCCAAATGGTGTGGATTATCAAGTGATCAATGATATTGTCACCTTGGTGCATCAATCCCTCCTCCAACGTAGGCATGTCCCTTTGGTTCTTCAGGCCACTCCCTGGCAAAGTCTTTTCACTTTCATAGAGGACAATGATGTTGAAAATATTCAGTCTTTGGCAATGTATAGAAATCGAGCTTTTAAGCAAGCTGATAGACATCTTACTCTGTAGCTTTATTGCCAACAAGCAGTTGCAAAGCATGGGGCCAACCCAGTGTGATACTTTAACTAAAAGCAGTGTGGGGGTTACCAGAGCAGGGAACCAAGTGTTAGGAATCAGGACCCTTGTATCCTAGCTCTAGCTCTGCTACCGAATTGCTGTGTGACCTTGGGCAAGTCTCAGCATTCAGTACCTCTTTCATCTTACCTGTAAAATGGAAGCAATACCTACCTCACAGGTTTATTGAGACCTGGGTCAATTAATGTTTGTAAATTGTGTCAAGATCCTTGAATAAAAAGTTTCCTAAGTATTACTATAAAACAGCCTGCCTCTCTAAGTTCAGCAACTGACCTCTGTTGGACCTAACGTTCCACTTTCTGCCTAGTGCTTCTTATAGAAACCAAGGGTGAAATCAAACGAGATGATAGTCCACTGGAGTCCATGTTCAGTCCGTGCAGCCCCCAATCACATTTAAAGCATCCAACCTAATAAACTGGCAGCCCTCTACCCATTTCATGTGCTTGCGGCAGCTTCCACCAGTGGCGCTAGCAAACTCCTTACCCATAGCCGCCTCTCAGCTGAGAGGTACGCTAGAGTTCTCCCTCCCCTACAGCCACCTCTCATCTGAGAAGCAGTCATGAAGGAGGGAAACTGTGGGGATGGAGATCTCAAGTGCATCTCTCAGCTGAAACGTGGGGAGGGAGACTGTGGGACTAGGGGGCTCTCTAGCGTCCCCCTCAGCTGAGAAGTGGATACAGGGAAGGGAGATCTCTAGTGCACCTCTCAGCTGAGAGACAGGGAGGAAGACTGCAGGGGAGAGACCTCTACTTTACCCCTCAGCTGAGAGGAAGCTGTGGGGAAGGGAGATTGCTACCTAATTGAAGAGACAGGGACACTGGGCACTCATTAGCCCTGACTGGCCTACACAGTGGGCCCGTGATGCCCATGGACTCAGTCATGAGTGGCGGTTCTATGGTGACAATGTGGAGGCCACATGGTGGACGCCTAATAGAGGGGCACGTGGGAACACACCTGGTGAAGACTAATATGGGTGATCGTCTCATTTGATTCCACCCCTAGAATAAATCAGCAGCTTCAGAGAGCCCCAGTGAGTCCCATAGCATAGATGCTATTTCTCATGGTTTGTTTGCAGAATTCAGCTCCCAGACAGCACAGGAGCTGGCAAGCACACTAGCACAGAATCAGACCAGAATGTGTTTAACCCACTCACAGTCTGGATGTCTCATGCATATGGCTACTACCAACCATTAGATTTAACAAGGTAGTGGACAAAGTTATACAGGCAAAGGCTCAGATTTGTATGCAAGTGACAGGAGCTTGTTGCTTGTTAGCTAGTGGCCTTTGAACAGTTTCTGAAACCACCACATAATTAGGCACTACCACTACCCTGGATTTTAGAGAGGCACAAGACGGAAGTATCAGCAAGATAAGGGTTGAAAATCAGTGGCAGAGCCGTATGGACACCCAGGACTATCGTAACAGAGAGTTCTACAAGTCAGCACAGAGGAGTCAGAGAAAAACGCACCTAACTCCTGTCCTCATTAACCTTTACCTTTGGTTTGTATTAAAATTCGTGTGTAAACCCATTCTTCCCCATGCCAAGTAACAAAAACAAGTGATGACTTGCTGTGCGTTTCCTGAGCAAATGAGAGTCAGCATAGCCTAACTAAGTTGGTAAGGAGTTGGATATGGACCTACGAGAGCAGGATTTGAAGCCTGCTTTTTGGTGTTTTTAGATGAGACGGGCAGGGAGGATGGTCCACGGTCAGGGTGGAGCTTCATATGAAAGGCCCCACACACGGCCACACTGCCCATGCACTGCCCACCTCATCCACACACAGGGCACTTCAGCTTTTTGCCGAAAGCCCAGTGCGTGGGAGGGCTGGAGATGCGTGGGGGATGGGGGCATGCCAAATTGTGCGCTGCCCCTCCCTCCATGACATTCAGATGAGATGGGCCCCACACAGGGACAGGTGGTCCTTGCATGGTGCCGTCTGGTTTAAAAACACCATTTGCCATGAACTCAAGTGGGCAAGTCACACACTCATCCCAAATTCTCCACCTGCAAAATGGGAATAATGACATACCTACCAGGGTAGTTGTGAGGGTGAACTAGATAAGGATAGTAAAGCACTTTTAAAACTGAAAGCACTATAGAAATAATCAATAATAGTAACAATTTGCTAATTTAATTTCTTTATCTATGTTGTCTTACATACCAGCTTCTGCCACAATCCCAGCTTTAAATCAGACAGACCTACTGGTGTGGATTGCAGCACTCTGCCACCTAACTATTTTTGCTGTTGTTTTTTTTAAAATTTTTGATCTCCATGGAAATAGAACAGGCATCTTTCTAAAGCTATTTAGAAACAGACTAAAATTAAAATCACTCCAACATAGTCCTAAAAGAGAGTGTTGCTATGGAAAATTATTGAAGACAACCCAAAGAAACTACAAGCACCTTAAAAGTAAACATATCTTAGGCCAGACCTGTGCAAATGTGATGCAGTCAGAATAAGCCAGCCTCTTGGAAGCTAACCTAATTTGGAGCATTCTGTACACTTTGTAGCATTTTCCAAGAGAGTAAATATTAGATCAGTAACTGGGGGAAAGCAGATTCTCAATTATATTTGCAAATAAACTGCAAAAGTTGCATGCACTGCTCTTCATGGAGTTGGAGAACTGGTGATTTGAGAATATTTTCATGTCTGCTGGGATTCACAGACATTTTTGTGAATCTCAACCATTTCTTGTCTCTGTAGCACAGTGGTTCCCAAGCTTTGTCTGCTTATCCCTTGCTTTGAGACTTAATTCCAAATTCCCTTCTTCAAAAGTTTTAGTTAAGGGAGCAGGAAAAAAGCCTCTGGTCACTAATCTCATGCCATGCTTAGAAAGTAGTGAACAGTGAATAGTGAGTGTGAACATTTTGTAATCCTTAACGTTTATTGACCTAATTAGGTGAATATGCTTCTGGATGCCAAGATTGGTTCGTAGATCATTCAAAAAAGCCCTCAAATGCCTATACTTGATTAACTTTTTGACTCAAGAAACGCTGCTTGGCTAGCTGAACTACATATGCTTTCAAATCAGCTCTACACAGAGTCCCACTCAGAGGTATAACTGGTGCTGGACAGTGGGGAAGAGCAGAACAAAATAGAACCCCACACTCAGTAACAAGAGGGAAAAAGAAGGCCTTACTCATGCAAGTGAAACCCAACCAATAATCAAGCCTCAGATGCAAATGCCATTGCAGTGTACAACTGACATTAACATGCAGGGATCAATGGGTGGGCAGGGAAAGAACAAATGCACACGTTTATTCTCTGGACAGACATAAAACATACACACATATGTACATACACACATCCGCTGCATTTTTTAGTTTATGCACCTTCAGTTTGCCTTGTGCTCAGGTTGGTTTTTTTTTAATTATTAATTTTTACACCTGGTACCTAACTATTCACCTTTGCTTTCCACTCCTAGCCTCAAGAAACAATTAAGAACATTTAGGTAGAGTCACTAAAAGGAAAGAAAAACGCAGCCACCCAAACATGAGTAATAGCACATAGAGCAGCTGATAAGGCGGTGGATGGGAGTGAGTTCCACTGCTCCTCTTAAATGATTCTTTAACCCTTCCACTCACACATTACATTGAACTTGGTGTTACGGATACAAGCGCCCCAGGAGGAGAGTGTGTACAAACTAGAGAGCTCATTTGGGAGCAGGCAGCCCAGGGTTGCTAGGCTCTCTGTGTTAGGAAGGTCCAATCCTCGGCTCACAGGCAGGTACTGAAAGGGTTGTAAGCAGCAAGGATGAAGAGACTGAAGAATGATTGGAGGACAGAGAGTCAGAAGTAGTGGCATGAAACCGAGGCAGGGAAATTTAGGCTGGGTGTCAGGGAGGGGGTGGGAACCCTTAATCTCTGCCAAATAGTGAGCAGTCTCCCAAGGGAAGCTGTGGAAACTCTGGCATTTGAGTCACAGAGAGTACAAGTGCTGGAGAATATACCAAAAGGAGCAATATTGCATTGGTTTAGGAAGGTGGCAGTGTGGGTGAGGGAGAGATGACTAGAAAGGTCTTTTCTGTCTGATTTCTAGGATGCCTTGGCATGTGTCTGCTCTAGTATGCCAGTGAATCTGACCCCTACCCCTTCTCCCCACAGCTCCTAGCTCATCAAGGTGCTTTAAAAGAATGAAGGGTCTGCTCTTTGTCTAGCTGGAATGGGAGGGGGGGGTCTCTGCTTTCCTTATGTATACCAAAAGCTGAACCTAGTCCCTTGTCGATTTGCTAGGCTGGAACAGGCAATACACAAGGAGAGCGCAACAAACAGCATCCTTGCTAGAGACAGCAGAAGGATTCCTTTACCCCCCCACCCTCCAGTGATGCATGCTCCATTAGATACACCATTAGAAGGAGTGTGAGTGAATGAAAGATCTGCTAGCTAGACCTGTGTGTGTGTGTGTGAGTGAGTGATGATCGCCCACGAAGCAGTGTCTGAGAGAAGGGACAGAGAAGAGTTCCAGAAACCGTCTTCCTATCCCCCGTGTCCACCTGTCCTGCTTGCTCTGGGCACTTTCTGCGCACAACCCCAGGGAGATACTTACGGGGGTCTGGTTATCTTAGAAGCTGCAGCCAGTCCTCCCTCAGCCACGAAGTCCAAGCGGATGATGACAGAACCGGACTCCAGCAGCAACAGGAGAAAAGTTGAACCCAGCAGCAGGGTCGCGGTGGCGGCAGCGAGCAGAGCGGCTGCCCCCTAAGCGGTCCCCTAGTGAGGACTCCAGCAGCTCGCTCTCCGTCTCCCCACCCCTCGCCGTAGAGGAAGGGAGCTGTACACGCGCACAGCCTGATTGGGCAGCATCCCCAGTCTGAGGAGAGTCAGGGAAATGGAGATTGGCTGGAGAGAAAGGGGGTGGGGGGTGGTAGAGAGATACACGGATTTCCCCTCCCCCTTTCCACCCCAGCGCTCGGGGATGCTAGTGCATGAGTTCCCGTCCACAGGATTGCCAGCCCCTCAGGCTAGCCTTGGCTGCAGGTAGCATCCGATCCGATGGCACAAGCCTTTCTATAAAGGCAAAGACATACCCGGAGAGCATTGGGGCTGGGGCTTGGAAACACAATGTCAAGCCAAAGCTTTGCCCTCTCCCTTCCAAGAGTAAAGGTTTACGATCCCGCCTTCCCCTCTTAGAGTCTAAGCTTTGTCAACTGTTTGATTATTCAACACGTAAAGTAAGTTGCATGTGTTACTAAAATATTGTACCTAAAAATATCACTTAGCATTCTGGTTGGGACACAAACAGGTGGAAAGCTGGTGACTCAGTGTTTAAATGCCACTGGCAAGGGACTTTATATCAGATTTTTTGCTCTGTTTAGGATGCTCTTCATAGGGCTAGAAATACGAGAAAGCTTTTCTCATATTGAAACAGGTCTTTTGGTAGAATTTAAATTTTGCATACAGGAGGGTATTAGTTTCAGTGAGTCTTTCCCATGTCTTTTTGGTAGGTGGAAAACAGAAAAGAGATGTTTAAATTAAACAGATTATAAAACAAGTCGATCTATTCTGGTTTTGTACATTAAAATACTAGATATATCAATGTGAAAATGATTCCATCAGAAATTCTGACTTGCCTCAATTAATGCATTTAAACTTCATATACAAAAGCTGTTGCCTTCCTATTGACCCTAAACACCCGCCCCCCCAAAAAAAATATTACATGCTCACCTCCCTGGTAATTACAAGATTCCCTCTCTTCCCACCTCCTCCCCTGCCCCCCTAATGATTTTAAAGGCTGCTCTATCTCCTGGCTTTATTCAACGCTGCTAGTCCCTGGAAAGAAGTCAATTTGATTTCTTTTATATTTTTAGTATATTTAATTAAATTAATTAATTTATTTATTTCACAATTTTATACTCCACCCCTTCTGAGAAGTAGCTCGGGGCGGCTTACACTTAAAAAAAATATATAACACATATAAAATACCAATATAAAACCACATGGTGAAGCCATAAAACAAACATAAAACAACCCCCCTCAACCCCCCCCCCATCCCATCCCTCCCTCCCTCATCCATCCCCTCCACCAAACGCCTGGCAGAACAGCTAGGTTTTACAAACCCGACAAAAAGTCAGCAGGTCCGGGGCCAGGAGAGCCTCCTCCGGGCGAGAGTTCCACAGCTGAGGTGCGGCCACTGAGAACACCCTCTCCATCGTGGCCCCCTGATTTACTCAGGGGACTGCCAAGAAGGCACCCCCAGCGGACTGCAGGGGCCAATCGAAGACCCGGGGAGTGAAGCGGTCCCTCAGATAGGTCGGGCCGAGGCCATGTAGGACTTTAAAAGGTGAGAACCAACATCTTGAATCAGGCCCAGAAAAAGATAAGCAGCCAGTGCAGAGAATGAAGTACTGGTGTAATGTGCTCCTAGAGACCCAACCCCGTAAGGAGCTGGGCCATTGCATTCTGCTCCAGCTGCAGCCTCTGGACCATCAGCAGGGGTAGCCCCATGTAGAGCGCGTTGCAGTAGTCCAGTCTCGAGGTAACAAAAGCTACTCTTTTAGAGGAAAGAGTAACTCATTTTTACATTGTTTCCAACTGTAGCACTTTGTCTTGTAAAATTCTGGCATTACCTTCTGTCTTAACAAGCAGCTGGTATGGAGGGGATATAAACTTGAAAAGCCTGGCGATTTAGTCTCAGACACAGCATTCCGCTTGTGCAACAACAGGATTTAAAGATGTGGTACTTTCCCAATAATATGGGAGAGTGATTTAAAAATTAACGTTAAGGAGAGTTACATCATTTATAGTTCTGACTTCTTACATGCCCGAGAAAGGACCCCACGTGGCCCAAAAGCTTGCATACCCTCATCCAAGATAAGTTAGTCCAATAAAAGATACAATTTAAACTACTTTGTATCCACCCTATATACATATTCCTCCACCTACAATAAGTAGAGTGCTTTAAAATCAAAGACCGCAGCTTTATACAGGTTATATTGGCTATATACCTTTGGCCCCGAACATGTTTGTGTGTCCATATGAACACACACACGGATATTGCTACATTTGTGAACACAGACAATTGCTTCTTGGAAAACTGGAGCAATTACTTATCTTTATGAGTCCCACAAAGCCATATGTTACCCCATCACAGTGGATCAGCAAAACACTTGCCACTGAAGAGCTGATCCAGGGTGGTGGGGTAGCAGTTTCATCCTGGTCTATCTACACCAGCTCTTGCTGCTGCCAGAAGAAACCAAGGTTGCTTCAGCAGATCAAGTGGATGCTGCCTCATGCTATGGTGCATCCGTGAAGATCTGATATTGGATTTCACGTGTATGACTTGTGTTCATGAAGGATCCATTCCATGATCCTAACCAACATGTAGGATCCATTTCATGATCCTAGCCAACATGTAGGAATCCTTTTTGTTAACAGATACAGGAGTCCATCCCAAATTTTACATTGGATTATGAGAGACTGTCTGAAAACAGCTAGCACTTACCTAAACCATGTTTGCATGTGAGCAGAAAGAATAAAGTAGGCTGCCTGCTTTAAAAAAGATGCTCTCGGTATTTCCCGAAGCTCCCATTACACTGGGATGCATATGCCTCTTGGTGCCTGTAACAATTGTGTGGAAGTTGCACCCACAGGTGGAAATTAGCACTTGAGGCCCCCTTTCACAGGGTACATTTTCCAAGTAGCAACAGATCAAGTGGCAACCCTTCAAGTAGCAAACAAATAGCAGGGGGTTCTCTGTTCTCTCACACACATTTCACCCAATATGTGCACCTAATCTGCAGCAAGTTCGCTGTGGGATTTCATACTCCAGTGATGTTCAGAGAGGATGCTAACAATTACTCAGTCAATAGATCCAATATTCCATTGGTAATTAGCTGCTTCTCTCTATGCAAACCTGTTTTTTTCCCCTTCAAGCTTATCTGCCTTGTTTAAACTGATTAATTCTACATGTATATTTTGAAGGGAAACTTCATTAACAAAAATTACACCAACAATTCAGGCTATTTCTGGAGGCACCTGAAGTTTGTGTCATTCAAATTCAAAACCGTGGGTTGCTCTCAGACAGATTCCAAATGTTTAGTTGTATCCAAATGGAGGAATGTTTCACCGTTCATTCAAAACATTTCACTGCAGTATTTTAGGTTTGGAAGGGACCTCAAGCATCTTCCAGTCCAGTTGTTGGACCAAGTGGATGGTTGTTGCAGAAGCTGGTCTCTGCCTTTGGAAGGGAAAGAGTCATTTAACACTTTGAGAATGGCACATTAAAGCTCTAACTCAGGGAGGCTAGCTAAGGAATTTAAGTATGCCAGGAATCCATTCATTGTAATCCTTGCCCATTAAAGTGGACTACCATTGGTGACGGCTTAGCAACTGCAGCTAGTGCAGAATGCAGTGGCCCCACCTCCTTATGGGGACGGACTGCATGAGCACATTATATTGGTGCTCTGTTCTCTGCAGTGGCTGCCTATAGTCTTCCCGGCCCGACTCAAGGTGTTGGTGCTTACCTATAAGGCCTAGGCCTGACCTACCTGCGGGACCGCCTCACTCCCCCGGCTCTGGATTGACCCCTGTGGTCACCTGGGAGTGCCCGCCTTGAAGTCCTCCAGGTATCTCAGGAGAAGACAAGACAATGGAGAGGGCGTTCTTGGTGGCTGCACCTAGGCTGTAGAACTCCCTCAGCGATCCCAGACCGCTCCTCCTTTCGTCAACAATGCAAGACCTGGCTATTCCACCAGGCTTTTGGCAAGGGAGATGGGTGAGGGGGATTGGGGGGTGGGGGTATTTGTATTGTTGTTTTTGCAACATTCCCCATGTTGTTTTACATTAATATGACTGTTTTAATGTGTGCTTTTTATATATTATATTTATAGTATAATATTTTATATTTTCTTTATTCTTTAAAAATTATTGCCTCCCCAAGCTGCCTTTGAAGGAGGGGTGGGGTATAAATATATCTATATAAATAAAGTCAATAGGAGTTTTTCTATTGACTTTAATGGGCTCAAGATCGCAGCTAATGGGAATAAAGGTGTGTCTTCAGATTCAGGAATATCTTCCTGAATTTGTGCCATGCCGATTTAGGCAGCACCCTATAGGTCATAAGCTCACACAGCCAGCAGGCACAGCTATACAGATCAGCAGTAAAGATGAAATTCACTTTCCCCACATCTCTTGATGTGGGACACAGATGCTGTGGAGCAGGTTTCCCACTGATCAGCAATTACATGGGTGCCTGAGGACCCCTCCATCATGCAAGATCGGTCTCTGCTCCAGCCTCTCTTATACTAGCATAGGTGATCAAGTCCATCAACCCAGAGGAAAGAACCAGGGTTCTATGAATGCCTGTCCACTACGCAGCCATTGCAGGAGGGCTGTGGCCCCTCTCTGAATCCGTAGGCTGGGATAGCAGCCGGGTGCATATGTGCACCACAAATCTCTTCAACCAAACTGGAACACATGGAGTCCATTACCCAGGATTGATCGAAGGGCGGCTTACACATTTAGCATGTGGTGCCCCAAACTCATTTTTTATGTGAGGGCCGAAATCATCAGCACCTTCTAGGATCAAGTCATCGGTTAGACGGCAATTAGACAATAGCAGTGATGTGAAGAGTTAACTGCAGTAGAGTCACAGGGAGACAAGAGACTTGGCAAGTATACTTAGCTATATCATTTGAAATCCTCCTCTTCTCCAACTGCCTGAAGTCTCCAAGTACTTTAAAAAAAAAATATCTTTGCAAATGCAGCATTTGTTTCTGGTGCTTGCTGTTTCTGACAATGGCATGAAAACTTTCCAAGAAGGAAAGAAAATATGACACAGAAGAGAATTTGTGTCTTTACCTACCTACTTTCATGGATTTCTAAAGGTTTAAGGAGTGACTAGGAAGATAACAGTAGCGTAGCAAGTAGAGATGCTCAAAATATTAATCACAAATAATGTTTGTTGTGATGGGAGTTTGTTTTCTGCTGCAGTTTAATCTGGATTTCTCCAACTGTATTATTAGTTGAAAATATTCACTGAAGTGAGCCATGTGCACAACCCCACCAATAGATCATTTAGTGCAATTAGTAGATGCTCAGATCCCTTGTGGACAAGCACGATGGAAAAACACATTGAACTTTATCTTTGAAAGCCTGATACACCTGGCATGCAATTGATCAGTGAAGATTAATAACCCTAGAGCGCACAAACTTCTGATGCAAAAGAGTTAGGAACAACAAATAGTGATCAGCAGATAGTCTTTTCTGGTAGATATTTCCAAATGAATTCCTGCAAAAATTAATGAACCTTTTGGGGACCACCAAGGACTAAGACAACACATGACACAACCCAAAGAATGGTAGAAGGAAAACCCATGTGTATCTGCACAACTATTTAATTTAACTAGGGCTGCATTGTGGTCTCACAACTCTGGGGCAGTGTATATGGTAAATGTAGCCGGCGGCAGTGTCTGAAGAAGGGAATGAAGGAGAGGTGACCAAATCCCTCAGCCACCTCTTTCAAGATTGGGAAGAGGGAGCAGAGTTTCCTAGTCACATCCACTACCAGTGGTTGCGGAGCCAGGAGATCAAGCTGCAGAAGGTGGATGGACTTCGCTCTCAAGCTTGAAGAAGATCCCATCACCACTTTAGAGCCTCAGATAGGAGACGCCCGAGTCAACTAAAAAAAGAGCACACAACACAGCTGTATAGGGTGAGATCACTGTCTTTATGTCACTGTTTTACATTTGCTCATTTTGTCCACCTCCCTTCTGTGCAATGTCTCCCCCATGAAATTTAAAAAGAACAAGAATTAAATTTGGGACCAAGATTGTAACAAAAACAAAAGAGGACTTAAAACCCCCACCATACTCTAAAAAAAATATTCCAATAACTTTACAGAATTCTATACAAAACAGCTCTATTTGGGGGTGATGCAAATAACCTCAGTAGAGAACTCCAGTCCAACATGATCAGACCAGGCTAATGAAAGAGCTGGGGGGAGAGGGGAGTTATAAACAGGCCAATGTCATCCAAATGCAGCGCAAATGAACAGCATTCACAGTGAAACATGGAGCAGATTTTTAAGATATGTTTGGTGTCATTCATCTTTGGGGCTCTTAGTAGAGCAAGTTATTTGAAGTAGGATTTTAACCTTGTCAGTCTTGCTTTAAAACCAGAAGGAAGAAAAGGTGTCCTTCTCCCCCCTTTACATAATGCATAGTCAACCTGTGGAATTCATCACCTCTAGATAGCAAGGCCAAGAACGTACTAAAGTGTGTACTATATATAGTGTGTCTACATGCGTGTGTCTATATATATATCTGTTCAATTCTTTTTAGAACTTTAGTACATTCTTGGCCTTGCTATTTAGAGGTGATGAATTCCACAGGTTGATTATGCATTACATAAAGGTGGAAGAGGGACACCTTTTCTTCCCTCTGCTTTTATAGGGAGACTGACAAGGTTTATTTATTTATTTACTTACATTTCTAGGCCGCTCCTTCCTGCTACTGCAGCTCAGGGTGGCTCACAAAATATTATAAAACATCAAAACTACTGTAACACGCTCTATGTGAGGTTACCTTTGGTGATGGTACGGACTACGGAGTGCAGAATGCGGCGGCCCATCTCCTGGTGGGATTGGGCCACCGGGAACATATTACACTGATTCTTTGGTCTCTGCACTGGTTGTCTGTAGTCTTCGGGCCCGATACAAGGTGTTGGTGCTTACCTATAAAGCCCTAAACGGCCTCAGCCCAACCTATTTGCAGGACCGCCTCACCTCCCGGGTTCTGGATCAGCCCCTGAGGTCATTGGGGGGTGCTCTCCTGGAGGTCCCCTAAGTCTGCCAGGGGCCACGATGGAGCAGCCCTTCTTGGTGGCTGCCCCATGGCTGTGGAACTCCCTGCTGGTGGAGGCCCGTTTGGCCCCGGATCTCCCCTCGTTTCAACACTGTTGCAAAATGTGGCTGTTTTGCCTGGCTTTTTTTTGGGGGTGGGGGAAGGATGGGTAGGGTGAGGGGAATGGGTTAGTGTGGCTGGGGATTTTTTATACCTCCTGTTGTCTATTTTTTTAAAAATTATATTTTTATTATTTTTCATTTCAAACCAATACTCACTCTTAAAATTCAAGAAAAAACACAACAAGGACCGAAACAGGAGTACCCGTTACAGCGGTGGTCCAGACCCTTCAAGAGTAAGTAACTACCCTTATCTATATTTTAGTTGAACCTGGACAATAAGAGAATATCATTATGTTTAAGTGCTTTTGTAATAGTTCCCATACATTATTCCATACAGCATAGAAGTCTTCGAGTTCCTGATGTACTTCAGCATAGATGCGTTCCATTGTTATCGTGAGCCAGATGCGTTGAATCCAAGGTTGTTTCTTTGATTTCCAGTTACACACAATTGTGTACATAGCCGCCAACCTCAGTTGCTGGCATGCAATCCTACGTTCTTGAATGACTTGAATCTCAGGAAAAACACCCAGTAAGGCAAACATAGGTTGAAATGGAATGTCCTGTTGGGCAATCTCATTCATATGAGGCCAAACTTCCTGCCAAAACGTATTTATGTATGGACAGTGCCACCAACAATGCATCCAGGTCCCCAGTGATCCACATCCCTGCCAGCAATTTTGTGAATAGTCCTTATTCATGTGATCAAGTTTACATGGGGTGAGGTACATTTGATATGTAGCTTTTATTTGCGGTTCCCTTATAGTTAAAGATCTAGAACTTTTTTGCATGTTATCCCAAATTTGTATCATCTCTTTTTTTTCTACTTTAATTTGCAAATCATCTTCCCACTTAGAAATATATCCTGTATCAGGTAAGTTGTATAGACTATGCAATACTTTGCAAATCCTAGATATTATATGATACTGAGAAGAATCTCCATATAAAACATTTTCCAAAGCAGTAGTTTTTCTTGTATAGTGTGGCTTGTTGTTTTTGTTGTTAAATTTGCTTTTAATTTTTGTATACATAAAGACATCTGGCTCTCTTCCCAACATTTGTTTAACAGTTTCTAAAGTTAAGATCTCTTCACCCATGAATAGATTTTTTGCTAGTATTAACCCTTTGACTTCCCATAGTTTTCTTACTGAGTCTGGAATGTCTGCCAATTTTGACCATTTCCCAAATATTGGGGTGAAAGGTGTTTTTTCTTTTATCATTTCAGCTCTCTTTACACATGGTTCCCAGGTATGAAATGCCATTCTTATACATGGATGTTCCTTGTCTATTTGCTTATTGATTTCTAGATCACCTGTGAGAAGGTATTTGTAATAATCTGTCTTGCAAGCACTTTTTTCAAGTTCTATCCAGTCAGGGATCTTACTATTATGGTACCAGCTTTTTATACCGCTCAGGGTCGACGCCTAGTGATATAATTTAATATCAGGTGCATTCATACCGCCCTTCTCTTTTGAGGTATACAGAATAGATCTTCTAATGCGGGGTTTCTTTCTGTTCCAAATTATTCTGGCTATGGTTTTATTTACAGAGGCAAAATATTCCTTAGGGACATTTATAGGGAGGGCCAGAGAGATATAGAGTAGCTTCGGTAAAATTACCATTTTTATTAAGTTCATCCTTCCAACCCATGAAATCTGTAGATTTTTCCAATCTGTCTCCTTACCCTTAAGTATCTCTAGTAAGGGTAGAAAATTGGTTTTATAGAAATCCTTTAGTTTTTTTGTGATGTTAATGCCTAAGTATCTAATGGCATTGCTTTGTACATTGAAGGGTGTGGATTTCTGTAAGTCTGGTTTTGACAGCTTTTCCTCTGTGAATATCAACATTTGTGATTTTTCTGTTTTTTTTGTATCCTGAAATCGCACTAATTTCTTTAATCAAGTTTAATATATTGGGTACTGTGTTAGGTAGGTCCGATAAAAATAAAATCATGTCATTTGCATACAAGGCAGTTTTATATTTACCTCCTACTTTTATACCTCGGATTTGCTGAAGTTGTCTAATAGCAATAGCTAATGGTTCTATTGCGATGTTAAATAATAAATGGCGACAAAGGACAATCCTGTCTAGTACCGTGAGTTAGTCTGAATTCAAATGATGTTACCTCATCTAAAATGATTTTTGCCATTGGGGATTTATATATTAATTTTACCTACTCTCTAAGTTTGCCCGTCATATCCATCTTTTCCATAGTGTGGAACAAATACTGATGCTCCACCATGTCAAAGGCCTTTGCAGCATCTAAGGAGACCACTGCAGCTGGAGAGTTACTATTATGTATTCGATGAATAATATTAAAAACTTTACGTATATTATCTATCCCAAGACGCCCTGGAATAAATCCAGTCTGATCTGGTGTTATTATATCTGGTATTATTAACCCTAACTGGTTGGCTAAAATTTTCGTAAAGCTCTTGGCATCTGTATTAATTAATGAGATCAGGCGAAATCCACTACAAAGTTCAATATTTTCCTCGAGTTTCGGGCAGAGCATTATATGTGTCTCATAAAATGTCCGAGGAATTTCTTGCTGTTGCAAAAATATATTAAACATGCTAGTCAGGAGTGGACTAAGTTGATCAGAAAACATTTTATAGAATTCTGCAGGATAGCCATCAGGTCCTGTTGCTTTATTTTTGGAAGGTTTTTTATTACTTCCTTTACCTCCACCAGTTCTATGGGTCTGTTTAAAAATACATTTTGTTCTAGGGTAATTTTTGGCAGTTTAATTGAATTCAAGAAGGCATCCATATCCTCTTGTTTGGGGTTCCCAGTCCTATATATATCCTCATAGAAATTTAAGAAACAACGTTCTTTTTCTTTTCCCTTTAAAATTTTTGAATTAGGGGTTTCTCAAATGTATGGTATGTTAGCTTTTTGTCTCCGTTTTTTAATCAGTCCGGCTAAAGCTTTGTCTGTTTTGTTAGCTTTATCGAAATAATATGCCTTAGTATATATCTAATCTTAGATACCATCTTTTCGGTTTCTATTAAGTTAATTTGGTTTTTTAGGATGGCTATTTTTCTGCATTTATGGATGGTTGTTTAGCTAATTGTTTTATTTGCAAGTATAGTTAATTAATTTGCTTATTTTTTTTCTTTTTCAGGTGAGCACCCAGGGATATGAATTGCCCTCTAAGTACTGCCTTAGCCGCCTGCCACAACGTTATTGGCGACATACCAGACATATCATTGTGTTGAATGTATTCTGTAATTTCCTTTTGTATTTGTTCCTTAATCCAAAAATTATTCAAATAAAACTTCTTCAGAGACCAGCTTTGTGTAGAATATGTTCTTTTTATGTTCTCATTTATCTCAATGGTCATGGCATTGTGGTCAGAGAACGGGAGGATTTGAATATAAGCTTACTCACATTAATCAGGGCTTGATTTATTAATATATGATCAATTTTTGTGGAGATTTTATGCGGATTGGAATAGAAAGTGAATTCTTGTTTATTTGGGTGGAAAATTCTCCATATATCTTTCCACTCATACCTCTCTATTAACTGAACAGTTCTTTCTTGTTGTTTGTTTAACTTCATTTTTGTAGAGAGGTCTAAAGAGGAAAGTGGACTGTTGAAATCCCCACATAACAAAGCCCGGGCTGCCATTTTTTGTGCCAGGCTGGGTAACAGCTCGGCAAAAAAAGCCGCTGTATTGTTGTTGGGTGCATATATTGTATTGATTGTGTGTAGCTCTTGTCCAATTAAACTTTTTATTATTAGTAGCCTACCCTTCTCATCTCTTTCAATACTCTGTGTTTGCCAATTTAGTGTTTTTGATATTCCAGTTGCTACCCCAGCTTTTTTTTGGTCAGCATTTGAGAAAAAGACTTTATATTCCCTATTGGCAAATCTAAAATTGTCCTGTTTTAATAAATGGGTTTCCTGAAAGCAAAAATGTTTACCTTCCCTTTATGTAACAATTGCCAAAACTTTTTTCTCTTTACTGGGTTGTTTAATCCACATACGTTAAAAGACATTAATTTTACATTATCCATTGCCTTTCTTTGAGTATTTTCTTTGGTGCTGACCCTCATTTTCCCATTTATTTGAATTTGGCCTCACACTTCCTCCATGCTGTATCCAGGTTTTTTGCATCTTACTATTCAATACTATACACAAGTTTAATAACATCACAATGTTTAACCTATTACCATATAAAGTTTTCCCCCAATTTATTCCCACCCCCCCTATCCTCCTTAACCCATTCCTTACAATTCCCTCCTTGGGGCATAAATTTGCTTCTTAACAATCAATAAATTTACCCCTTAACAACTACTTTTTGTGGGGAGGCTCCCTTAGAGGAGTGCCGTGTCTATCAGGCTCTCCGCATTCCCCCCAGACCCTTTGCCATACTCAGAAACCTTTCCTGTACCTTTATTTTGAACAAGCATTATTCAATTTAATCCACTTAGCAGACTTTGCTCTATACTTAACAGGCAATTTTCCTTTCAACTTTGTAAGAGTTCAGGTTCAATCTTTTCAGTTTCTTTCCATATAGCGCTGTAAGTCTGTTTGAGAAAAAAAATCTTCTCCTTCCCTGATGAATAAGGAAAATCTTGCTGGAAATAAGCTCTGGGCTCTGATACCCTTTTTATTGAAGGTTTACAGTAGTGGTTTCCAGGCCTTCCTCTTCTGTATAGTCTCATATGCTAGGTCAGGGAAGATAGATATTTTAGCGCCTTGAAAAATCATTTCTGTTGTGCTTCTAGCCGCCCTCAGCAGCGCTTCTTTGTCTGGGAAACGAAGCAGTTTCACTGTTATGGCTCGGGGGGTGGGGGGGACTGGGGGGACTGATCTTTAGGTTTGGGCCTTAAGGACCTATGAGCCTGCTCCATTTCCAGTTGATGTTCCTGCTTTTCAGGGAAAATTGTTTTAACGATTTGGAGCAGCAGCTTACACGTGCCATCCACTTCAAGTCCCTCTGGTACCCCCATTATTTGCAGATTATTGCGCCTAGATCGATTTTCCATATCTTCCCATTTATCTTTGAGGGTGCTTATTTGCACCTCCATTCTAGTTGTTCTCTGTTCAGTGGTATTTTTGGGGTCTTCTATATCACTAATTCTTTGTTCAGCTGCCTTAATTTGCTTATTCATTCCCTCCTTTTTGTGTTTTAAAGTCTCCCAGAGTATTACATATTGAGGATATCCCCTCTTTATTAATTAATAGCCAGGCCCTCCTTGATAGATTTAAATAGGTCCAGTACCTGCTCTAGTGTATCTGGATCCTGAGGTACTTCTCTTTGCACTGCGTCTGCCATTTTGTTAGCCGCGGCCTCTCCCTTTCTTGTGCTGCACCTTGGGAAATAGTATCTATCAATTGTGGAGTCTGCTTCCTTTTTTTTAATCTTGGCTCATTCCTTGCTTAAGTGTTATTTTGTTTTTACAGGCTGTTTTTTTCTTATTATTGTGCTCATATTCTTTGATTTGGCATCGGGTTCGACAGGAGCTCAGCCACGCATGACCTGCTGCCTGTGCATGCCCAGTCAGCCCCCCCGGTTTTCTATTTTAAAAGTTGTTTTAATGTTAATGTTTTATATTGTGCACCGCCCAGAGCTGCCTGTGGCAGGACGGGCGGGTTACAAATGCCTAAAATAAAAATAAATAAATAAAATAAAACAACATCAATAAAACCAAAATACAAACAATAATATAAAAATGACACTAAAATTAAAAAACCCATAGCGGAGCTAACCCCCCACCCATCACCCTCACAAAAAGCCTGGTGGAACAGCCACATCTTGCACTGTCTACAGAAAGAGGGAAGGTCCAGAGTCAGGAGGACGTTCCACAGTCTTGATGTGGCCACTGAGAATGCCCTCCTCATCGTCATCACCTGAAATACCCAGAGAACCCCAAGGAGGGCATCCCCAGCCGACCTCAGGGGCTGATCTAGGACCCGGGGGTTGTGGTGTGTGGGTGAGGTAATCCCACAGATGCGGTTAAAATCATATTTCAAATAACCTGCTCAACTAAGAGCTCCAGCTCCACTAAGGCTCAAGTTGCTCTGGCTGCCACTAGCATAGAGCTGACCAAAGCTGGCATCCAGCTCCTCTCCTGGGCACAAGAGCCAGCAGGGGACACTTGTGGACTGGTCCTGGCCACCTCAGCAGTTGGGGCTCAGAGGGATCCACTACACTCCTGGACCACTGGCTAAAAAGCTCAGAGGAGATGCCGAGTCTTGGCTGGGGTGCTGTGCTCCATGTAGACATCTCCACCAAGTCCCTTCTGGGTCCTCTTCCCCCTCACTCAGAATCTAGTTCCTTTTAACTAAGTGAAGCATGTGCACCTGCAGTTTCTCAACCTTATGAATGTACTCGTCTCTTGTGATGTTTGCCTTTCCCTTGTCTCTCAGACTGTAAGCCCCCTGGGGGTAGGGACTTGTCTATAACTATTGATTGTACAGCACCTGGTACACTGCTTGCACTATATAAATAAAGTAACAACAACAACATCTGCCAACCCTGATTGGCTCTGTGCTGGGAGAGGGACAAGAAAAGACTGTTCTCGTTTTGAATTTTTATATTATATAATGTGTGTATATAATCTCACACACACACACACACACACACACACACACACACACACACACACACACACACACACACGGCATTTTTAGTTATATTGGATGAAGCATGAGAGTGGGAATTCTTTAGTTTTTCCTATCTAATGAAATTCATATATGTGATTATATTGCTGTAAAACACAACTGAAATTAATCATTCTTTGAGACTACTCTGAGTAAGATAAGAGGTAGTGGGCTCAAATTGCAGGAGGAATGATTTAGGTTAAATACTAGGAAAACTGCTCTAGCCCAAGAAAAATTAAGCAAAAGAACAAGTTACCAAGAAAGGTTTTAGACTCTACTGGAAGTTTGTAAAAAGAGGTCAGTTAAACATCTAGTAGGGACGGATAGATATTATTAATCCTGCCTCTATGTGTGGGAGTACTTTTTAGAAACAATCTCTTAAAGTAACTTCCAGTCATGCAAATCTGTGATTTTTTGTTTGGATTTTTTTTTTTTTAAAGACGAACAATCCAGTTGCATTCACACAAGATCGCAAGAGACTCACTCTTCTCCCCAGAGAATTCTTTGTTTTGGGAATAGGCATTCCCATATACTACAATTAAGACTGACTGAAAATGCGGATTAATTCTTTCACAGGATAAGGGAAATGCAGGTAAGGGATTTGACCTGATCATCAACCCTTACTTTTCCAGCTTAACTCTTCACACACTAGACACACTCACAGGTGACAAAAACCTGTTCTAAACAGTCTCCCTCCATGGGTTTTTTTAATTGTGAAAAAAGATTAGACCATAAGATGCCTCAGCAAATGGCCTGCAAGAATGAGGCGGCAAATCAAGGTTTAAAAAGTGAGCTCTTTTCCCATGTACATTGCTTATAACGCGAGAAGGGACACTTCCCTCTTTTAGTCCATCAGCCTCATTGAGACATATGGGACAGCCTTGCAGCACCTGGTTAAGTTGCAGTTACTAGCTCAATTGATAGCAAGTGGCAGCATCCAAAATGAAGGGTGAAAACAGACAAGAGATTAGCTCTGAAGAACCCCCTTCCAGCTGCCACATGCAGGTTCCACGCGCCGAACCGGATGGGCAGGCATTCCTCCCTGCCACGCTCTGTCCCCTCCACGACCAAGACATGGTCTCTCCCCAGACTGCTCTAGGTGCACCGCCTGGGACTCTATGGTCCTTATGGACCTGCCTGTACACAGAAGCTGTGTGCACCCTAGCAGACAGGAGGCGGCCACATGGGCGCACATTCGCCTGCATCAGCTAACATTCACTCGCACAGCAGGCTCCACATTCATCGGGATGCTGGCGTGATTGGGGACCACGAAGCAGGAGAGTGGTGGGTGAACATCTGGCAGGTACCTAAGATAGGGGCAGGTGGCCACCTGTTTTGAGGGTGCTAATCTAGGTGACTGTCTCATCTGTTTTCATCTAAAATTCATAGCCAGAGGAACGTGTGATAAAAGATCAGGTGCAATTGTTCTCTCCCACAATAAATTTAAAGTGTGAGAGAAGACACTCTTGTGAATGTACCCTTCATCTGCATTTGGGTGTTTTCAAATAAGACAATAGCCTGCTGGGAGTCTGTGTTTAGTCTGTGCAGCTACCACTCATATTTAGTGTCGAACCTAATGCATGGGCAGTCCCCGAGTGTATTTCTTGTGTGCTTGGGCTAAACCTGTGAGTGTGGGTGACCCAACAATTCTAACAGACAGTGGGGGAGGTGTTCTTCTATGCCATGCTCCAACAACCCCACCCCCCTTCTTCCCAGCATCCTGCCCCTATCATGACGCACAGCCATGGCGAAGTATGGGAAGAAGCCCCTCCAAACGTTTTCTTCCAGACTATTCTTACTTTAGGAGGTGGTTCAGCACCTACTATCCCTGCCCACCCCCAGTGGTACTAGCACTTTGCAGCTGGAAGTAACCTTTTGCTATGCACAGAATGCTGAGTTTATTAGATCTGTATTAGTTGAAAATGTAGCCGATCTCAGTACAACACACCCCTTACTGGCAACTACCATACAGTTGTAAAGATGGAACATGTGATACATAACACAAGATGGTGCATGGTCCCTGGACTGTTATGAGCCAACGATGGACATTAAACTCAAGGAACTATAGCCCCTAGCAGTCTTGTATTAATAGCTATTTAGTACTAATGCTAACATCACTCAAAAACATATTTCTGGCAGCAGTTGGAAGTAACCTATTGCTATATACATAATTCTGATTTTATGGAGCAAGTCCCATACTTTATTGGGCACCTATAGTGAACATTGAAGGCAAGAGTAAGAATTAAAAATGCAAGCAATCAGTCTTTTCTTGTTTTCCGTCTTCCAGCACAGAGCCAGTCGGGGTGGGCAGATGCTGTTCCTGGAAGGGTTCTGGTGGAGATGCCTACAGGGAGCATAGTGCCCTGGTTGGGTCTCAGTGTCTCCTCTGGACTTTGCAGCCAGTGGCCCAGGAGTGTAGTGAATCCCTTGGAGTCTCAACCATTGAGCCACCCAGAGTGTCTCCGAGTGTCCCCTGTTGACTCGTGTGCTTGGAAGAGGAGCTAGGTGCCCACTTGGTCAGCTCTATGCTAGTGGCAGCCAGAGCAGCTTGAGCCTTGCACATAGCACTTCGGGTTCTCTGTTCAGATTGCCCATGTCAGGCTAAGGCATTGCCTGCTGCTGCCCTGGGCCTGGCAGAGAGGATGCTGCAAGCAGGGAGGAGAGCAGTTCTCCAGGCTAGGGAAGTACTTGCCTCCTTATCTCCTCAGGTGCATCGTGTCCTATGCTTTCTCTTGCCCTACTTTCCAGGCTGGAAGTGGACCCATCTCCACTACAGCATGCCTGGAAAAGTCAGTTACCTGCAGCTTCTAGCTCATCTGGGCTACTATGGGCCCCCTACCCTCAAGTACAAGTGCTTCCCAGCCTCCAAAGCAGCTTTTGCCTATGCCATACTACCATTCTCCACAGCCCCCCCTTTCCTTCTCTGCACCCCATGTCCCACCACCATCCTCCAAAGCAGCTTAACATTGGATTAATTTGTTCAAATATCTGTTTTATCTTTAACAATAATTTTAAAATTATAAAAAAATATAGAAGGCACAGATCCTAGGAACTTGTTTCTGGGAATCAGTACACACCTGTTTTCCTCCACCTTCTCTATGAATGTTGCTGGTTCCAGGGCAGGGATGGGCATGGAGGAATCTCCTCCAGCTATCGCAGCTTCCATGGTGGGGGCAGGGGTGGTGGTGGTGGTGGTGNGGGGGGGGGGGGGAGGGCTCTTAGCAGCCTTGGCAGGGGTCTTCTGGGCTAGAGGCATCACTGAGTGAGAATGGGGCCCAAGCAGGAGGATGCTGAATGCTGGGATGGCTGAACCTGTCTCCTTTCTTTCTGCCTGTGCCAGTATCTGGGGGTGAGTTAGGAAGGCAGATCCCAGACTCGGATCTCATCTGCCCAGGCAGCTCTTCCCCAGGCGAGGATGCCGAGCCACCCACTGGCCACCAGAAAGGACCTAACCTGACCTGGGCAGTGAGCATTAGGCATGTACTGCTGGTCAGGGCATTGGGCTTTTAAGGCACCACTGAGAACAAGAGCGAAGAGTCCAATACACTATTAATACAGCTTAAGAGTCCACCATTCCCTGGGCTGTTAACAAGCTGATGATAGTCCATTAGGCCTTAGGGAATATAGCCAGCAGCAGCTTTCCTGAGCTGCAGCAGCCACCCCAGCACACCAGTCTCGCTCTTCAGGAAGCAGATTGGGGCTGGGGCTGGGCCCTCATGGCAGCAGGATAGCAGCAAGGCTGGATGGCCCAAGAAGAAAGGGAAGGCACTGCAACCTGTGGGGGGCAGAAGATCAAGGTGGGTTGCAGGAATGAGTACTCTGCCTTGGTGCCTCTCCTTCATTCCCCCAAAGTCCGTTCACATACTCTCCTGCACTCTCCTGTGAACACAGTGCAGAACCTCCCCCCACATAATTAGATAGTAGTAAACAGAAGCCTTTATCATGCAGCTGTATCATCTCACCTCCTGTCCCTCAAGGTGCATTAACTTACCATATTTGCCTGACTCTTGTTCTGGTGGGTGGAGAGAGCCTGTGATGGAACACTGGAGATAACTGTAGTGGTAGTTGCCAGGCTGTCATTTGGAGCCACAGACATGGCTACGTAAAGGCTGTGGAAGTCGCTTTGGAGAAGGCAACAGCTTTGAACGAGAGCATGTTGGGCATGTGCTGCAAACCAGGATGTGCTGGAACAATGCAGGTTTTAATTTTCTTCCCACTGTGGCATTGGGCTTTTAAGGCATCAGTGAGAGTGAGAGCAGAGGGAGGGGCAGGAAGTGGTCACTGCTTGGAGGGCTTTAAGCTTTTTACTTGTGAGTCTACGGTGCTGGCGGACCTGGATGTCAGTAAGCTGCATGCAACCTAACTGAAGGGATGCTGACACGCGGGCACACATTAGCCCTGATTTTTCCGTATGGTGGGCCCATGATGTTCCTGGACTCCACCGTGAGTGGCAGACGGGGGCTAACAGCTGGTGAACACCTAATAAATGAGAGGGTGGACACGCATTTGGTATGGGCTATCATCTCATTTGCTTTCACCCTTCAAGCTGGTGCATCCTGCATCATAAATCTTTCACATGATCACAGTAAGGCAGGGGGAAGTGCTTTCTGCCATGTTAATCATCTTGTGTGACAAGGGCATGTAGCTTTTGAACCTCTTTTGGTGAGAAGCAATGTTTGAGGTAAACAATTTTGGATTAAATCAGAAATAAGCATCTTTCCATACCACAGCAGGTTCATCTAGATCGACAGCCTCTTTCTCAGACAATGGTTGGTACAAAACATTCCAAGGGAAAGCCCAAGAAATCAAGGATTGGATAATTATGGCACGCCAGCCCTTTGAGAAAACAAATTCCTAACTTTGGCCAGTTAAGACAGCATTGGAAATCTCACCCCAGTATATTGTTCTCTTAGCTGTGCTTCCTACACTTTACCAGCTGTATTGCCTTTTAGTCTGGCATTCTGTTAAATTTGGTGGAGGAGCAGCATTGTAAGAGCATTTTGTCAGGGGTAGTCAACAAGCTAGAGAGGCATTTTATTCCATAATCAAAAAACCTCCAGTTTACAAGAAGAGTTAAGACTTGCAAATTCAATCATGCATTAAAAAGCATGGGAATTGCAAGTTATGGCTCCCGTCTTAACTTCAGTGCCATGTTAGCAGTAAAGACATTGTACAGTCTCACATATTGTTCTCACTTACAACTTAGGCTCCATGCACCCACACTTTGCCTTTGTCTTTCAGCCCCAATCCTCTTCCTCTTTGCAGGTTGGGGGCAACACTGAAGTTGGGGATAGGAGGGCGTCACCCCCTCAGTTTCCTCTTTAAGAAAGAGAATTTAGGAGTTCTGGCTCCAATCCCTTCTCCCCCTCTAATCTGCTTGGTCCCAGCCCTGTAACAGAGAACTCAGGACTCCTGGGTTCCAGCCTCTCCACCCCACTCTAATCCAGTAAGCTGCACTCCCTTCACAGGCAACTCAATGGTCCTGGTTCCGAGCCTGTTCTCCTCTCCCCTGCTCTCAACCTTGTAACAGACAATTCACGAGTCCTGGGTCCAACTTGCCACTCTAACCCTGTAGCCCCACTACCCTCAGAGAGAACTCAAAAGTCCTGGGAAATACAATATTTGTCTGTATGTGTCATATGGAACAGAAGTGTGTGTGTGGAATGACACAAAAAACCCAACAACTGGAGAGGAAATAGAACAGGGAGGTAGGCTATCATGATTCAAAGGATAGGGAGTCAGCTATGGTAAGTGGGAAAATGATAGGACTGCTCCACCAGTATCCCATCAGTCTTTTGAATCAGTTGTTTCACACAGAACCTTGTTGTAACCATTTAAAAATTTCTCCTGTCATTCCACCCACTTAATCCTGCACACTTTGTATTTTTCCTTGTCATTCCAACCATTCCACTTACTGCATCTCGTGCCTTCCTCATCATTTCACACCCTCTTGCCTGCCCTATGTACTCCCAAAGATGCAACTGTGTTGTATAATTTCACAATCACTTAACTGGATGTTGGAATGACAATATTATTTATTTAGTAATTAGCACTGCTGTTGCCTCTATTCCTTCCAATGGCATTCCATTTTATTAATTTCAATGCATACACAACTTAGTTTTAATTAAACTTTTGAATACAACTCTACCCAGCTTCACTGTGCTCTGGGAGGGCAGTGGTGACTAGTACGTAAAAGGGAGGAGTGTGAGCCATTAGTCAACTGTCCCATCCTCCCCAACTGAAATGAAAGGATAGAGGGAAAAGAGAATTGGTCACCTACCTTGGTGAATTCTTTTCTTCTCCTGCTAAGCAGATAGCCCTCCAGAAGGTAGCTCCTCCCATAACTGACAGGAGGCAGACGATCCCTGATTTTTCTGCACATGCTCCCTAGGGCTGCCCCTCCCATCTAGCTCCAGGAGTTCCCAAGCAGAGGACTGGCTGCCTTTAAGCTGACAACAGACCTGACTCTGAACCCCTGCTCGCCATCAAGGGAATGGCTAACCAAACTGAACATTGTAATAAACTGTAGAGGCCGAACTGATGGGCTGAAACCTAGGACGACCCTGTGCCTCCTAGTTCCTTTTGGCTGTTTTAGGGTGAGGCCGGAGGACTGTCTGCTTAGCAGGAGAAGAAAAGAAATCACCAAGGTAGGCGACCAATTCTCTTTTCTCCCCCTGCAGCAGACAGTCCTCCGGAGGGACATACCTGAGCCCCTGAAAAAATCTAAGGGAGGGAACAGACAGCTTCCACTGGCTCCAGCACCGCCTGAAGCACCCGTCTACCGAACGCCGCTTCAGCCGACTGCTGGGTATTAATCTTGTAATGTCTCACAAAGGTGTGGAGCGAAGCCCAAGTCGCTTCCCTGCATATTTCCTCGTACGAGGCCCTTGCCTTGAAAGTGAATGAGGTAGCTGCCCCTCAAACAGAATGGGGCCAGATCCCCAGCGGTGGAACCTTCCCGTTTGCCCTATAAGCTTCCACTATTGCCTGCTTTACCCATTTTGCAATTAAGGTCTTGGAGGCCTTGGACCCTTTTACACTAGCTCTAATATTGACAAATAGCGCTGTAGATTTGCGAAAGATCTGTGTTCCGGCCAAATAGATCTTTAAGGCGCGACGGACATCCAAGGTGTGCCACAGCTTTTCCTTTGGATGGACCAGCTTTGGGCAGAATGAAGGGAGAACGACCTCCTGAGATCTGTGAAAGAGTGTGTTAACTTTTGGAATAAAGGCTTGGTCTAGCCTTAGCGTAAGCGACTGTTTGTGGAAGATGCAGAAGTTCTCTTCCACCGACAGGGCTCCCAGCTCTGACATCCTTCTAGCCGAAGTGATTGCGATCAGGAATGCCACCTTGAGGGAGAGCATGTACAGTGAGACCTGTGAAAGAGGCTCGAAGGGAGCCTTAGTCAGTGCTCTAATTACCAGATTTAAGTCCCAGGAGGGGCATCTGTGGACCACTGGAGGGGCAATGTGTTTTGTTGCCCTGAGGAATTGATGAACGTGCTTATGGTTCGACAGGCTCCTCCCACTTCCTGGATTTAGAACAGAACTTAATGCTGCCACTTGCCTTACTAGATTATTGTGTCTGAGGCCCTTATCCAGTCCCTTCTGGAGGAAGTCCAGGACCTGAGACACCGAGGCTTCACAGGGGTCCAGCCTCCTGGACAAACACCATAGGGAGAACAGTTTCCAGGTCACCCTATATGACCTCCTGGTGGCCGGTCTCCTGGCTGCCAGAAGGGTGTCCAGAACCACTCCTGAGTAGCCTTTCCTTTGGAGCGCTAAGCGCTCAATCTTCAAGCTGTCAATTTTATCAAGCTCACATTCTCAAATAGAACTGACCCTTGGGATAGCAGGTCATGAAGAGGGGGAAGGATCAGGTACTATCTGCCGCTCAGTTCCATAAGGTCGGAGAACCAGGGGCACCTTGGCCACCATGGTGCCACTAAGATTATTTGCGCCTTCTCCCTTTTTATTTTTGCTACTGTCCTTGTTATCAGTGACATGGGAGGAAACGCACATAGGAGGCCTGATCGCCACCTCTGCTTCAGGACATCCATAGCTACCGCTTCCGGCGAGTATGCCCTTGTCATGAACAAATCCAGTTGAGTGTTGTCTCGGGTGGCGAACAGATTTATGGACAGGAGTCCAAAAGCCTCCACTATCTGCCTGAACACCATTCTGTTCAGCATCCACTCGTGTGGATCCAGAACCCTCCTGCTGAGCCAATATGCCTGGAGGTTGTCTGAGCCCCTGATGTAAAGGGCCTTCGGGGATGACAGATGTCTCTGGGCCCAACTCATGAGGGATCGGGTTTCCCGATTGAGGGAGAGGGACCTCGAACACCCCTGGTGATTGATGTAGGCCTTTGCCGTCAAATTGTTCATGTAAACCAGGACGTGGGCTCCCGACAACTGTTGAGTCAGGTTGGTCAGAGCCAGGCAGACTGCTCTCAGCTCCAGGAAGTTTATGCTCCTGGCCACCTCCCTCTTGGACCAGAGACCCTGTATCGAGGTGTTGTCCATGTGAGCCCCACAGCCTAGCAGGCTGGCATCCATGGTGATCACCTTTCGGCAGGGTTCTGTGAGCAGCACCCCTGCTGAAAAGCGAGTTGCGTCTAACCACCAGGACATGGAGTACTTTAGCTGTTGTGGAAGGCGAACCCAAGGGTTTCGCCCAGCTGCCAGATCATTCTGAAAAGGCCTGAGCAGCATCTGCATCGGGCCCACTGAACTTGCTTTGAACAAGACACCATCGAGCCCAGAAGGCTCACCAGGGTTTTGAGCCTTAGGCGACCGCTGGCTTGGAGGAGATGCACCCCTGAGCGAATTGTTTCCTGCCTTTTGAGCGGGACGTGGATGGTGTCTAAGGCTGTATTGATGACCACTCCCAGATGCTCTATCCTGCGGGAGGGCGTCAACTGACTCTTTTCGAGATTGATCACAAACCCATGACAGGGAGCCCTGATCAGCAGGTCGTCTAAGTACGGGAAGACATGGACCCCCTCCCTGCGTAGATTTTTGCGACCTCATCCATTTGTTTAGGGCTTTTAGGTCGAAGACTGCCCTGAAGAGACCCGACTTCTTCGGGACTAGGAATATTATGGAGTAGAGACCCAAACCTGCTCTATGGCCCCGATAGAGTGCAGTCTGTTTATTTTGCTGGCCATGGCCAGTACCTTTTGGGGGGGTGGGGGGGTTGACAGAGGGGAAGGCAGGAATCTGCCTCTTGGACGCCCGAGGAGTTCCAAGGCATAGCCTTGCGAGACTACCTGCAAAACCCATGCGTCCGAAATTGACCTTTCCCAGATGCCTGAGAAAGCCTGCAGCCTACTCCCTATCTCCATGCCCCCTTGCCAGTCATGCTTGCTTGATCTGCTGGGGGGCCTGTGGCTCGCGAGATCGAAACTTGTCCGATCTATGCTGCTGCTTTTGGCCCCGACCCTGAAAAAAACTGCCTGGGTTCTCTGTCTTGTGTCTGATTTCGCCTACCATAGGGGGAGGAATAAGATCTGAAGCAAAAAGCCGGGGATCGAAAAGAATTCTTTTTGGCCCCAAACTGCTGAAGGATTTTTGTCTTAGACTTGTCTGATGCATCCACCAAGACTTTGTCCAGACAAAGGACCCTCTACTAGTAGTTTTTTTGCTGTCATGTCCCCCTGCCAGGACCTTAGCCACACTCTCCTTCTCGCACCTACTGAGCGCGCCATGGAATGGGCCGATCAGGACAGGGCGTCCGTAGTAGAGTCTGTCAGCATTGCAATAGCCAGGGATTCTCTGGAAGACAAAACTTTGGCCCTTTTTTCCAATACATTTTCAGACTGCATCTCCTGTAGCCAAGCCATAGAGGCTTTTGCCACATAGAAGGACAAAATATTGATTTGGAGGGATGCTGTGGCCAAGTCTAGGGCTCTCCTGAGTGCCCTGTCAACAGCCCTATCTGTCGGGTCTTTTGGATAGCAATTCCCCTCCATAAGGAAAACCATCTACTTTGCAAGGGAGGCCGTGGCGGCATCCACCTTGGGTTTTTTGAAAATGTCCCCTTTTTTCCTTGAAAAACTATAGAGGACTTCCTGCATCTTATTCATTTTGATCCCTTTACCCAGGTGCTTCCACTCGGAGAGAACCAGCTTTTCGAAGGCTCTGTCCAGTGGCAACCCCTTATCCCTCCCCTGAAAAGAGGGTATGAGCTCCCTATCATCGGCCTCCTCCGATTCTGAGGAATGGCCCTTAACGGGTCTCTCAGTCAGTTGTAGGGTCTTAATGACCTGACTGAAAAGTTCCTCCCTATACTGTAAGGGGAACTTCTGCTCTTGTTCATTAGAGGGGGGAGCCAGATGCCACTCTCCGTCCTCCAGTTCCAAAAGGGAGGGATGGGAATCCGTTTCTGCTTCTGAGAGCAGGCTGAGGCCCTCTCGAGCTGCCCCCCTTCCTCCTCGAGAGAGAGGATTGAGATGAGCCCAGAAGGTGGGAAATAGCTCCCCCTGCTGGCCGACGGAGTTTCCCCGCGTTTTTTGCCCGGCCCCCTTTCTTTCCTCGCACCCCTTTTCTAACCGAGGGATGCTTCCTCTTAGTCCTCCGCTCCTGTCTGAGGAGGGACAGGGAGTTCAGGATTTTGCCCCTCGTGGTGTTGATGGCAAGGAGGGAATCAGGGGAAACCCTTGAAGCCTGCGAGGGGGGCAGCAGGGAAGCAAGGCAGGTTTCTCTCTCTGGGGAAGCCTGCCGGAGGGAAGGAAAATCCTGTGAGGCCCTGGCCCCTAGGCAGGGGCAGGGGGAGGGGTGGGAGAGGAAGGAAGGAAGAAGAGGATTCCCCCATGGTAGGCCCTGTGGGCCTCCTCGCTCCCCCATCAGTACCACCGAGTGGCCCTACCTGTCCTGGTGGTGGCCTCCATCTTCTGCTCCCCCAGCCTTGCAACAGCGCGGTTGATGGGAGCGCCAGAGCGTTCCCCCTCCTGAGAGACCCGGCTCTGAACTGCCTCTCTGCCGTGGCAGGAGGCTGTTCTGGACGGGAGAGAGTGGATGCTGGACAAAATTATTATTATTATTTTTTTCTTTCTTCGAGTGGCGCCTGCCTTCCCCAGGCACGGCTCCCCTTCAGGGGCATTGACCCCCCCAAGCGCTCCGACAGGCACCCCCACTCAAAGTAAAAAAAACAAAAAAACCTCCCCGCCGCTTCCCCGCCGCCCGCAGCAGCCTCTGCCTTGCCTTTGCAGAGCCAAGGCTGCTGCAGCGCTGTGGTCAATTTCATGTCAGTTTCACACTGAAACTGACCACAGCGCCGCTGCAGCAGCCTCCGCTCTGATTGCAAAGGCAAGGCAGAGGCTGCTGAAGCTTTACTTCTCTTCTGGGATCCACTCCAGAGGAGTGGGTCCCAGAAGGCTCAAAAATCAGTTCTTAGCCCCAATCCTCTTCCTCTTTGGCAAAGTGTGGGTGCATGGAGCCTAAGTTCTAAGTGAGCACAATATGTGAGATTGTACAATGTCTTTACTGCTAACATGGCACTGAAGTTAAGGCAGGAGCCTTAACTTGCAATTTCCATGCTTTTTAGTACATGACTGAATTTGCAAGAGCCTTAAACTCTTCCTGTAAACTGGAGGTTTTTTGATTATGGAATATTCAAGTTTTTTGTTAAATACAATGCAATGGAGAAAATTCGTCCTGCTAGTGCAGTAGAATGCTGAGCAGTATAACCACTATGGGAGCAGGACTTAGGGGAGGCTAAGGTGGAAGAGCTGCTTCTTTCAGTTTAGAAGGTTGTTACTTCCTTCAAATAGCAAGCAAGGTGAAGCTGGATTTTTACAGATAGGCCCCTGCTTTACTAAGAATACAAACAACTTTGATTTGGTTTAAGCATTGCAAACTTCCAAAACCTGCTCTCTATGATCTCTCTTGCTCACGGCTTGTACAGGAATCTTCCATTCTACTCCCCACTGTCAGAGCTCTTTTCTTTGTGCAACACCGGCCATTCTGCTTTTTATAAGGACCTCCCTCTGTACAGGATCCTCTGGCTAGCTCACGTCTTGCACAGGGCTCCCTGACTCTGCTGTGCCCATGTACAGGACACTCACCACCTGGCATAACACTGCTCATCCTGCAGCTCTTCCCCTGTACAAACTCCCTCACTCAGTTCTCCTGTCCAGGGCTCTCTCCCGGAACAATTATGGCCATTATTCTGCAGCTCTCCATCTCTACTAGACTCCCCTTTGGAAAGGGCTCCCTTTCTTGCACAAGGCTGCCCACTCTGCAGCCCTCCCCCTGTACTGGGTTCCATATTCTGTATCCTCAATAAAGCTGCTCCCGCTGTGCATGGTTTCTACTGTGGAAGCTATTTACAGAGGCTCTGCCCCTACTCTCTCCCCTTAATGAACCCTCCCCTTTGTGTATGCTTCCTCCCTCCCTGCTACCCCATAGAATTTCCCTCCCTGGGTTGAGGCTCGCTCTTAGAGTCCTCCCAAGAGGACTACACTTGCCACTCTGCCCCACAGGGCTGCTCTGCACAGGTCCCCACCATCTCCCTCCCTCCCTCCCTCCCTCCTGCAGAATGCCCACTGTATCGGCCCAGAACACCTGCTTACCCTTCATTCCTTAGCAGGGTTGGGAAAGTCGGAGGGAGAAGCACGGAAAAGATCGATTCCATCCTGCCTGTAGCCTCCTGTCTCTAGGATAAATCTATGCCCTCTTCCTGCACCTGGGACCATCTCAGGCAAACTCCAGCGCTCTGGCTCCAGCCATGCTCCTCCAGTGGGGTGCCCCATTGGAGCCGCAGCCCAGACACTCCCAAGTTTTTGGAAGGTGAAGGGTTGCTACCGAAATCCATGCACTATGTGGTTCTGGGCGGGTTTAGGGGGAAAGATCAGCCACCCCAAACGTCACTGCGGGATTTGCTAGCTCTGTTGTTTAGCCATCCTGGCATCCCTGGCCCCAAAGACAAGGCGTCTGCTGTGCGGAATCAGATCAGAATGACCTTCAGCTCTCTCTCTTTCACAGGCCTTGCTCTCCTCCTCTCCCCACCAGAGCAGGTCTAGACATGGGTGACCAGTCACTCACACTGTCCCCTGCGAGGTGCAGTTCCCTCTCCTTCCCCCTCACTGATAGGCTCTAGCAAGCAGTGCCTTCTGGGAGTTGTATTCCCCGGTATTCAACACTGTTTGCTTTTAAACAGTCTCTGCATTACACATAGAATGTTCACAAGCACTCCACACTCAGGATGAATTTTCAAGATGTCATAACATAGGAACTACTAACCGGATTTACAAAAAGTAAACCAGAAGGCACCCTCCTTGAATTTTCTAAAAGGCTTACACCTCCTCCCAACCAATACAAAACCCCTTTACCCTGCCGAGATCGGGATGGTCTAACTTTTGAAAAAACAGGCTTCGAAATGCAGTATTCAAACTGACCTCAGCTGTTTTCCAGCCAATTTGGCTGAAGCTTGGACAGCAGGAACCACTTACTCCAGTGACCCTTCACCACAAATGTCACAATCCTAATTTTAATCATGTCAGTTTTATAATGAATAGAATGTTTGGGCTTTATAACGGAGCATGCAACATGCCTTAGCTATAGAGCGGCTCCTGTCACTCTATAATACAGAATATGGTTGGCAGTACGACGACCTATTATATTTGGCATGTCACAGCATAATTGTTGGAGATGAAAGTGCACAGGGCAAAAGTGCAGTTATGGAGAATGCTGTAACAGTAGGGGAAATTTCTGAGAAGGAATGGGAAGAAGAAAGGATTCTTTCTTAAAAGCAGAGAGAGGGATCATTAAAAAGGGAGAGGGGTTCCGGGAGTAAGCCCAAAATTATTTCAAGTATAATCTCCTCATCCCCCAATGTGATTTTATTTAAAATGATTAAAGTGGACATCAGCAACTTGAAAACTAGGCACTCTCTCCTTGCACCACAAATCTTTTCAAGAATTTCTTAAGTCGAGAGGAAGCAACAAGGATTTGAAATCTCAAGAGAAAGCGGTTTCTCAAAAAAATTGCCAGCTTGATTATTGCCAGGGAATTATCTGAATTTCTTCCATCACCATTAGCTAAACTCTCCATCCACCAGCAAACCATAATGAGTTATTAATTAGTAGATCTAGAGAGAGATGCTTGTTGTCAGAAGCAAACCAAAGAAGGACTTTTGAGATCTGGTTCCCATGGTAAGTGGCTGTTAAGAGAGCACTAATCAAGAAATAGAACATGAGGCAGCAGCTTTTTGCTGGCTGTCTCCTATAGTAGATCAGATCTGCCAGCATGTCTCACTTTAGAGAAGAATTGAAGTCCCAGAGAGCAAGGAAGGAAGTCACCCTCCCCAGCCCCCCTTTGGGTAGAAATTGAGAGACCAACCTGAGCTGGACGGGTGAGAAACAAAGGTTTCACATGTGTGATTATTTGCATAGCCTTTTAAGTATTTGCACGCAAAATGAAATTCATATATTAGTTTCTTCTGGTATTTTGGACCAACAGAAATGTCCAGAACAACAGGACCAAAAAGACTATCCAAAATGAATGCTAAATTTGCCCAATATATTTGTTTTGGGTCTTATTAATTTCAGCTCTAGTAAGAATAATTTTGGTTAATTGGAGGATGATTTTAGGCTTCATCCATGCTCAAATGTTGCATGTTTCTGTACCGTTGTTACATGTCACAATTCTTCCTGAGCAAGCAGATATTCCCAGTCCTGACTCTGCTGTTGTAAAGGCCAAAGACAGCTTCGAAACATTCTTGAAAATGGAAAAACGTACCAGCATGCCTTCAAAATGCATACCTATGAGTTTTATCCTATGGGCCAAAGGTGTAGCAGTCCAAAATAGGGAGAAAAAATCCAGAATCAATTAAGATATCTAGAATATACAGCCCCCTAAAATCTCTTTAGTGCCCCCATCGTTATAGTGTCTGTCTAGTTAAAGGTATGCTCCAAGCTGCTACAGTTGTTGTAGTGACTGAGGGAAGGTCTAGTGGCATGGTAGGTGATAGACAGTCCCAAGGCTGAAAAGATGCAGGACAGGGATTCTGTAGGCAGAGCTAGATGCAAGTTTCCTAGCTCCTAGAACAAGTAAGCTTTCTACCTTAAGTGGTATCCAAGTTAACAGCTAGGTAGCTATTGCCCTCTGCTGGTTCAAGGAGTGATTAACACAAACATGTCTGAGTCCCAAAGCTTTTTCTTTCCCAGTGTTTCAAATGACAAGGGAATTGGGGGCAAAGAATCGGATGCCAAGTGCACTATCATGTATACCTTTGTCTCCAAGATAAGACCACTAGAATGCACTTTGCATTGAAACAAGACAACACCTTTCAAAATCTGAAACTAGTAGAATGCATCCATCCACTTATTAGTTTAGCACATTCTAGATCATCACCATTTCACTAGGGCAACTGCCCTTGGTGGTGGCCCAGTGGGAGTTCACTTGCTGGCTAGCTTGCTTGGGGACCGCAACAGTTGGGAGCTGTGTTTGGAGGAACCTCTACACCTGTCCCTTGGCTCTTCTCTACAGGGCAGGCTCCTGAGAGGAGTGGCTCTTGGGCACCAGCCCAAAAGGCAACACCCAAAGGGTGCCGGCCGTTGGCGGGGCCATTTGCGGGGGCAGAGTGGCCAGGAAACTCTGCCTGCAATTTAGAAGACTACACAGGGGACAGCTGGGCTAGGTCTTTCCCATCCCTGGAGCCGCTGCCCCTCCAGCACTCCTCTTGCTTCCCGAGTGCCTGTCCCGCCTCCCCCCCTTCAGAAGACATCCCAGCAACCAACCATGTGATCATGAGGGCTCCAGCGTTGCCGGATCATACCATTCCAGTATTTTTTGTTTGCTCTTTAACCTGTAAGGCTTCTGAAGACTGGGATGGCCCTTATCTACTATGAGTAGGCTGCTGAGCAGGGGGGCTCTGGGAAAGTGGCACCGGATGGCTGGTCTTAGCTGGGGCCACTACCCAGTTTTCTGAAGCCCCTAGTGACCTGCTATCGGATCCAAGGTAAAGAGTCCCTTCTTGTGATTCTCTTGATTACTGCCGGTGTTTTGGTTGCCCTGGGAGACCTGGATGAACCTGCCAGCCTACGTCTGGTCCAGGCCCCTTAAGACTGATGCTGTTGCCTGCGTCTGGTGTACCCTGCTGAAGGGGGCTTTTCTCTGTGAGCTTTAGGTGGGTTTCTCTACAGAACTCGAGACTTTGCTGCTGCTGACGAGATTGGGAACCTCAACTTGTTTATGCACTGATTTTATGATTGGGGTCCCAATATTTAGATTCAGCAGTGTTTGGTCACTGTGGGTGATAATCGAGATGGACAACAACTTTGTTGCCCCTGGACAATACAACTCTGGTCGAACCATTTCTACGCAGTTAAAAATAACTAATTTTGTCCTTAAGAAAAGTGACTCACATTCTGACTTGGCCTGATGATCCCTTTAACCATTCCCAAAGGATGGGGCTGGGTTTTGAAACTATAGATAAGACCTTTGATCGATATTGGATAAACTGCCCCTGATATCCAAGAGTTTCCGAGGAGTTCAGCCCTAATTCAAGCCAACACGATGGCTGAAGTTTCCAAAGCTTTTTGTCAGTGGAAAATGCCATTTCATCAGATATGAAAGTAGTCTGGCAGGAAAATGTGGAAGTCTTCCACTGAAATAATTTTCTTTTTGAATTGACCTCAAATGAGAGACAAGTAAAACTGTTTGGAGTCAATCAAAAATGAAAATGGAAATAGTTATAAGTTTAGAAACGTACATTTGTGGAACCAAAAGTCAGATGGCAGCTTTGTAAATCTCCCAGAGGGGCTGAACTTCTATGGGGAACTGCATCACTATGGATGCCCAGCCAGAGTAAGGCATTATGGGAGTTGTAGTCTAGTTTGCTAGTAAGGTCCATATGAGAGAATAGGGTTTCCCATTATGCATTATAGACAACTGCATAAAAGAACCAAACAGTGGTGTCAATTAGGCTCCCCAATTGAATTATCAGAAATTGACTTTATATCAATCCAAAACTAAAGAAGTTTTGTTCAGTAGAGAATTCTGATATTTTCATTTTTCCTCCTAATTGGAGATGTGGAAATTTCCAGCATTCTATGAAATATTTCCAAGTTGCTATTCTATTTTCCAGACCAGCTCTGGTTTGAATTTCTTTATAAAAGGCCCAAATTGTTAGAAGCAAGTGGAACAGACACCGATTTCCCTAAAAGGACTTTCATACATTGAAGACAGACTTCACTGCATGGAAATGTTACCTGCTTAGATCTAAAAGCAACAAAAACAAATCAACATGCATATAAAAAAAAGTTTAAATGTGCTTTAGTAATAAAAAAATGCAAACTTCTACTAGGCTTGGAAAGTCTACATAAAACAACTGGAGCAAGAGTTCACATACGCCACTGAAGAATTTAAACAAGAACTTGGATGGTGTCCTGAAAATAGATCTTGGCCATGTAAAATAACTCAGGAGACTCCTGGCACTCTTGTGACTGGACCTCAGTGCAAGCATCAGCACGTGTTTGGGCAGGAGGAGATTAGGACCAGGAATGTCTTGAGCACCTGACCGACCCCTATTCCCAAAATACCTCCTTGACACTGCCTCATTCCATTTATGAATGATCTGGACTAGATAGAGGAATTGGGTTCCTTACCTTGGGAATTCCTTTTCTATGTCCCTCGAGGGAGGTCATTCGGACATGGGGAGCGATCTCCTGGACGACCACTAGGAGGCAGCACGACTTTTGCTGGGAGCACGCTCCCCCGCCATCCCAGTGGTGACAAGCCGAGGACCCACTGCTCAGCTGAAAAAACTTAACAGATATTAGAAAAAACGGACCCCCGGAGGGGCAACATTAAACTTCAAACAGTGAACTTATCTCAGCACCCAGGTAAACCCGGGTGGGCTGAATGACCTCCCTTGAGGGACATAGAAAAGGAATTCCCAAGGTAAGGAACCCAATTCCTCTTTCTATGCCCTCTCGTCCGGTAATTCGGACATAGGGAGGTACCAAAGCAGTATGGAGAAAAAGATCGGAGGGACTGAGCGCTTATTGAGGATCTAGAACCCCCTGAAGCACCCGCCTCCCAAAAGCAGCCCCTGCAGACTCGAAGCGATCAATTTTATAATGCTTCGTGAAGGTGTGGAGGCTCCTCCACGTTGCCGCTCTGCAAATTTCTAAGGTGGGAGCCCTGGCCCGGAAAGCCCAATTAGTGGAAGCTGAACGGGTAGAATGGGCTAGGATTCTGGCTGGTGGTACTAAGTCTAAGGCTCTATAAGCGTCCGTTACACATGCAGAAATCCACTTGGAGATACCTGCTTTAGAGACTTTTTTACCCTTAGAGTGGGGGTGGTAGCTCACTAGTAGGGAAGAAGTTTTCCTAAAGGCCTGAGTGCGCTCTAGGTAAATTTTGAGTGCCCTTCTAACATCCAGAGTGTGCCATAGCTTCTCCAGAGAGTGGCGAGGCTTAGGGCAGAAAGAAGGTAGGACCACCTCCTGAGCTAGGTGGAAAAAGGAGGGGACCTTGGGTAGGAAGGTTGGATCCAACCTGAGCAGCACCGACTCTTTCCTAAATATGCAGAACGCTGGGTCGATAGAAAGCGCTCCGATCTCTGAAACCCTTCTCGCTGATGTTATGGCGATAAGGAAAGCCATTTTAATTGATAGGAAGTAAAGCGAGACTTGGTGTAGTGGTTCGAATGGAGGGCC
>QEPC01010651.1:554779-568455 GCA_003113815.1 Sphenodon punctatus | reverse complement strand
GTGTGTGTGTGTGTGTGTATCTCCATGGAGTCCCCACTCCGACTCGCTCTGGCCTGAACCTGAGGGCCGGCTCAGATAGAAAAAACCTCCTCCTGAAGCTAGGGGAGATTGCGCCCGGTTTAGGGTGCGGCTGCACCTCCAAAGATCACAATTTTTCAGGGTGTGGGTGTGGAGCACCCGGCTGCACCTCCTATCTGGTCTGAGACAGACTTCGAACTGGGATGGCGGGGAAGCTTCCTCCCTACGTGCTCCCAGCAAAAGTCGTGCTGCCTCCTAGTGGTCGTCCAGGAGATCGCGCCCTATGTCCGAATTACCGGACGAGAGGGCATAGAAAGTTTTCTCAATGTGATGTATCCATCCTCTGGGTGAACATGTTCCTTTCTTTGCTTAAATCCATCTGGAAGGGGATTACATTTACAGTATATTTGACAATGAACCCTAAAATCTAACTAAGAAAATACCACTACTTTTCTAAACATGGGGATCAAAGTTTAATCAACGTTTCACCTACAAATCTCATCCCCATTACTTTTACAGAAAACAAAAATTTCAAGACGGTATTTTTCTGGAAAAATCTTCAACTTTATAATTTTAACCAATGAGATTTCTATTACCCATCTTTATCCTAATTTCCGGCGGGTGTTACTGAATATTGCTGGGGGAGAGCTGTTCGGAGGCAGGTCCCCTGAGATTCTGCTGCCCCAGTGCGAGTTTCTGCAGGGCTAGAGGTTTGAAGTGTCTGGGTAAAGACTGTGAACTGAGCCCCGCTGAGCACTCACTGACAGCTGTGCTCGCTGCTGATTGGACCCGCTGCTCCCTGTGAACCATAAAGATCGGAGCTGCTCCGGGCGTGCGCCCCACGCGCGTGCGTGCCTAAGGGCTGCGCATGGTTTTGTGCGCGTGGCCGCAGGCGTCGAGGTGTCGGTCTGCTCACCTGAAAGGCTATGGTAGGTAACAAGAGATCTCGGGCAGACACAGCTGATTTGTCAGTGGTAACGTTAGCACTGGCTAAACAAAGATAGATGGATATCTCTGCCAGGCTCCGGTACCTGTAGGAAAATCTGGACGGCATCTTGCTACTTCTCAGACAAGAAGGTACTCACCCCAGTTAGGTATCCAACCCCCAGGGGATCCTTTGACTTTGGCTATTACTGTCCCGGAAGCCCCGCAGGTGTTAACAGTAAACAACATATGTCAGCTAGACGGGACATTAAAAACTGACTCTGTGATTTTGTCTAGTGGGTGGCTAACAGATTTTTTGACGGACCACGTTGCCCTAACAACTGAAATGCTTAGGTTCATGTTCCATCAATTGAACCAGCTTAATGGCAAAATGGACGCTTTAATATTGCAGAAGTCTTTTTCAGCCTGTGGTCCTTCTTTGCCTAGGGCCATACAAGAACCGAGGTGGCCTGAGGGCCCACCCCAAACAGGGAAAGTTCAGGCAAAGACGATGATCGATATGGTTTCTCCAGTAGCGGTAGTGCCCCAATTAGCGCCTGAGTTACACAAGCCTGAGATGTTTAGACTGCTTCAATGTAATTTAATATTTGTTGTTCTTCCCTGTGAGGGAGGTCGTATGCCTCACTGGGACACTCCTTTAGACACTGCGGCACACTTGAGGGTATTATTGAATGAACCATTCACTCGACATGCTATTACTTCAGTGGATGTCTTGTTAAAGTCCAAACTAAGACACCTGGTTAATGTCAAATTTACCTCAGCAGATTGGATTGATCTAGTTTTAGACAACCAGCTGCTGCTGAATAAATTCACGGTTTATCCTTCAAGAGCATATGATATGCAGGCTGGTTTAGTTTGCCAAGAGGAAGCCGTTCTTCCCCAGAATGTTTTGTCAGGCCCTCTAAAGCCTGAGACTTGCTTTCCTGCAGTTCCTGGGGAAGGTAGGGCTGGTGAGGGTGATTTCGGGCAACTTGTAGGTGGAAAGGCATCGGTAAATTCGGGGATGGAAGTGGAGCCGCCTTGTTCTTCATCTCAACCACTTCCGGACCCAGGGGAAATGGAGCCACCCCCTGTAACCAATGGGTCTTTAAGAACAGCCCCATCCCAAGGGAACCTAATGACTCGGTTGGAGTCTTTGTATGGCCAACTGAAGGAATTAAGGCAGCATAAGGCCCCCCCATAAGAACAAGAAGGGCCGGGGAGTGCTTTCATCCCCGTTATTCCATCGTACTATGCGGTCTCCTTCTTCCCTCCCAGAGATATCTTCGGCTGGGGGGGGGGGGGGGGATTCCCTCAATTTGGTGACCGGCGAGGGCGTGTGGCCTTCAGCCGTTGAAGGAGGTGCCCAGGGCAGACCTTCCTCTACACCAGATAGACTAAGGGGTGCCCCACGAAGGACGTCCCTTGACGTTAGTTTAATTGACCAACCTCAGGTAGTCCTTTGTTCACAAAAGGCTGAGTGTATAGATACCCTATTCATGACATTGCTGCCTAGCTCAATAGATGAAGGGCGGCCAGTATTACAAGCCAATTCTGATGTTGGCTTGTGACAGTCACAACCCGAACCCTTAGGGTTTAAGATTGTCTCGTGGAATGTTGCTGGATGGCAGTCATGCCACTCGGATAGGGATTTTTATGAGTTCATTAAAGAGTTTGATATGTTACTACTTCAAGAAACCTGGTGTTTATATGATTATCCTTGTGAAGGATTCGAAGTGTATTGTGTTCACGCCTCTCCTTTGGCTGTGGGTGGCCGACCCAGTGGTGGGTTGGCTCTTTTAGTCTCAAGGGAAAGTTTGATTAAAACAGTACAAGTGGCCTGTTATGGTTCAAGCTTGGCAATTTTTCATTGTACGTTTCCTGGTGGACAACAATTACTTATTGGTATCATATATTTACCCCTGATGTCATCAGTTTATTTTCCCAAGGATTTTGGGGAGACATTGCAAACTCTGTTGCTTGAGGCTAAGAAGTCTATTATAAGAACTGGGAAGGCTGTGGCTACCTTAGTTGGCAAACTGTTAGATGACTCACCAGCCCCAATAAATCTGGTGCTAAGGAGCTCATGTGATAGGGTAATCAGCTCAGAAGCTAAATATCTATTTGATTTATGTGATAGCAACCATTCAACAAAGCCAAATCGTGGCTTGAGGGGAGACTTGATGGGGAATTTTACGCATCACTCCCCTCTTGGCTCCAGTGTTATTGACTATTTTGTGTCAAAGGCTTTTGTGCAAAACATTAATTTGTTGCAGGTCTGCCCTAGGGTGGAGTCCGATCATTTCCCCTTGCTATTATCCTTTTCAGTTCTTTACGAGGTTTCTTATTTGAAGAACCCTAAAACGGTAGTGGAACCTCGATGTACTGTACCTTATATGACCCGTGTAACCTGGTCAGGGAAAATTGAGAAGGATCTGGCAAGGATAAAGGCTTCTCCCAGTGCGGAGTCCTGCTGTTTGGGAATTCAGGCAATGGGTGGTGATACTTTGGACAGCTATGGGAAACTAATTGAGATGGCTATAGTTATGTCAGTATTAAAGGATCCAACTGCCACAAAATCAAACTATGCATGGTTTGACAAAGAGTCTCAGTCTGCTAGAGCTGCACTGAGGAAAGTAGTGAAGAAAATAAGTATTTATCCTACTAGGGCTTTATGGATTCAGCTTCAACCCAGTAGAACTGAATACCGGAAGCTTCTGGAGTCAAAAAAGCTGATATTCCAGCATAAAAGTTGGGCAGCCCTTCAGAATACAGTTGTCTCTGGGGATACTTGTAAGTTCTGGGAATTTATTCATCAAAGAGGGAAGTGGGATGGTTCTCATAAGTTTCCCTTGATATCGTCAGAGCAGTGGGTACAATACTACTCTGGACTTTTTTCTAAAACCTCCCCTGACTGTTACAGTATTCCAACACATTCAAGCGACTGTTTCCCCTCGTGGCCCTCGGTATCATCAGAACAAATCCTAGAATTAATTACAACTCAAGGCTGAAAAGGCCCCTGGTGATGACTTTATTTCCACAGAGTGCATAAAATGTGCCCCGGAATGGTGGGCTGGTATATTGGCCCCCTTATTTACTTATATCAGTGAGAAGGGAGTTATAGTCCATCCTATTTTTAAAAAAGGGGATCCAGCTTCTCCGGGGAATTACTGCCCCATTAGTCTGTTAAGTATAGTGGGGAAACTGTATGCTCGCTTTTTGCTCCAGAAGTTTCAACAGTGGATGGACCATTCTGGAACCGGAACAAGCGGGTTTCCAGCGGGGTAAATCCACACTGGACCATATTTTGGTCCTGACAGCATTAACAAACAGCTTCTACGCCCAGTGGAAGGATTTATTTTTGTGTTTTGTAGATCTCCAAGCGGCATTTGACTCCGTTTCCAGGGCAAGACGGTGGTGCAAATTAAGCAAGACATCTATTGACCCATGTCTTTTGTTCTTAATGGTTAAAATGCATTCGGGTAATTCTCTACAGGTCCGTTGTAGTAACATCACTGGCTTAACGCCTACGGTCCAGGTAGAGTCTGGCGTTAGGCAAGGCTGCATATTGGCCCCGTCATTATTTAATTTTTTTTTGAATGACGTGACTCCCTTTATAAAATCTAGTGATTGCCATGCCCCAACTATCGGAGGTAGGCCTATTCCGGTCCTACTATATGCAGATGACGCAGTCTTGATCTCGTTCTCTTTGGTAGGACTGCGTCGGGTAATGGACCGATTTGGAGAATACTGCTGTAAAGAGGCTCTCTTCGTAAATTATGAGAAAACTAAGGTGATGGTCATGGGGAATCCCAGACGCCACAAAGCACATCGATGGTCAATGGGGGGAGTTACTGTTGAGCAGGTTTCCCTATACAAGTATCTGGGGGTGATATTCTCAGCCTCTGGTTCCTGAAAGGCCCACTACGAAGTGGTAAGGACCCAGGCCAAGCAAACTACTGCTGCAATAGTTGGGTTCTACCTGGGTCCCGGGGGTAAGTTGGTTGAACCTGCCATCAGACTATTCAGGGCTAAGGTGTATGCGATCCCGGTCTGGGGATCGGCCTTTGTTCACAAGCTCGAGGTGTTCCAGAATGGTTTCTCACGGACAGTCCTGGGTCTTCCAAGGGGTACACCCCAAGTATTACTAAGAGCCGAAACTGGTTCACACACACTCAGACATGTTGCCTTGCGTCTGATGATTAAGTATTGGCTTCGGGCTTATTTGTTTCTACCCCTGGATAGATCTTTGATTTTGTTGGCAGCATCTTCCAACTTTTTGGAACTGAAAAATGAGGACGATAATGCACAAGCTGGGGTTCTCTTGTGACTTCTTGTGGGGAGAAGGCCAAGAAGCCACCAAATCTCTTATATCTAGGAGGTTGGCGAACCAGGAGATCCAGCCTGAGGACACCCAAATTGGTTTACAGCGGGTGGCCCCGGCTTACTTTCCTCCAAACTTGCATTCTCTAAGGTGTAGCTATCTATCGACCTGGATGAACGCTCAACTCAGACAGGCTTTTTCCCGTTTTCGCTTTGGAGGGCTGCTATGCGGGTACGCCCAGTGAAAATCGGTTTTGTGACCTCTGTGATCTCAACGAACCTGATTCGTTGGTTCATATCTTTTTTCACTGCCCAACCCTGGCTGATTTAAGAGGGGAATTGGAGGATTTTCTCTCATTCCAGTTTTCTTTCAATAACCCTCTGGCTGACTTAAGGTTACTTCTTCACCCATTAGATTCTCCAGTCTCCTGACAGGTAGCACTTTTTGGGCTTGCAGTGGCTCGTAGACGGGCAAGACTTGCAGCAATTAAGGCCTGATTTGATTTTTTGCGATTTGTGGAATTGGAAATGTAGAATTGTAGATTGTTGTATTAGTTTTCTTTTGTACTGATGTCAGATGTAATAGCCATTGGCTAAACATACAATAAATTTATTACTATCCTAATTTCGCAATACTCTTAATTCATAATGAATGAAATTTCTGAAATTAATTTTTTTCCTTAAATAGTTTTATTCTCAATTTCATAAATATCAACTATTTATTATGCAAATCATGGTCAAAAAACCTACATCAGAGGGCCTGACAATTTCATAAATGTCTTGGACTTCACATTAGTTGAAGGTGGTAGACAAGACTAGGAAACTTGCTTCCGCTTAAAACGAAGGCATACCTAGCCACCTACTGTGTTGAAATCCTACAGAAGACTCAAAAATAGTTCAACTTTACAGCCACTTGAATTTGAAATGGTTAAGCAGAGAATAGTTTTACCAAACCAAGAGAGGCGATATTAAAAAGGAGAATGTTATTTTGGTTGCAAAAATCAGGCACTCAAGTCAGCTGGTGTCCCGATTCAGATAATCTGAACCTCTGGGTCACAGTTTTGTCAATCAGAACCAAAGTTATCTTCCAGCATACAGGCCAACCACAGAAGTGGCATCTTTATTTCATAAGATTAAAGATACAGTACAAAATGAATCTGTACATCTTTCTATTAACAGGATTTGTTTACACAATTATATTACACTTTACCAGCCTTTATACTGCATTTTCTTAAATACAAAATAAATTTACAAAATTCCTACAATACCCTTTAAACAGCTGCAGCTAATAAGAGACAAAAAGAATTATTATCCAATAACTCTTGCCTGCCTTATGCATTTATCAGCGGCTCTTGCATCACATCCCAGGCTTGCGTCATTCTGGCAAATACACTTTTTGAGCTGGTGAGCCATTTTCCCAACCCTGGCCCCTCTGCCACCACTGCAAGTCCCAGGCTGGCAAAGCAGTCTTTTGTGCCTGACTAGTGAGCTATTTATATAAATCTGTTACAGCCCTGATCATAATCAAGCCTTTTAAAGATACACCTTCTGAAACAAAGATAATTTCAGTTTACAGTGTCCCACTGAAAGGGAATGGTGCCCCTCCCCTTTCAAATAACTGCTCCTTCCAACGTGCCAAGCTAACTTGCGTAGGTGCGGAAGTTGATACAATTTGAAATCTTTCTAAAAACCACCACAGAAACAGAAGAACAAGTTGGATCTGTTCTTGTTCACCAATACAGTAGCCAATATCTCATGGAAAACATTTAAAAACCAGTTTTATCCCACGCCCATTTAAAAGGAAACCACCAACAAAAAGTCACTAATGACATGTACTAAAAGACATTTTTCTGGGACTTATTCCCACCACTTGAGGTTATTAAAGGGCAAAGTGTTTCCAGAGCAAACAAATGACAGTGACTGAGGAAGATAGCTTCTGTGATAGCTAATATGAGAGAAAGGCAGACTATGGAATCCTGAACACACAACGCGGCAGCTAAAAAATAAAATAAAAATCTTTTAGCCATTTTCAATTGAAAACATAGTATGCACTTTGGCTGAACATTATTTTCTTCCACATGTAGGATTCCCAGCAGGGTAATCTACATACATATGGTGAACGGAATACATAGCACAAGAGCGGATGCATTAGATGGGTCAGAAAGGTGACCTTTGCTCTCAGAGTGTAGGTAAGGATGTAAATACAGACTATATACACATTATTTTCACTCAAATGTACTGCTGCTGCTCACATTCAGAAATCTTGATCACATGCAAGGTTCCAGAAGAAACAAGAACAAGTAGTATGGGGCAATCTGTTGGGCAGGGCTGAGTTTCAAGTTTGAGATCTGTAACAGCAGCCACTCCTTTCTGACTCATGCTTCCAATGTCCAGGAGACATCCTAGCCCTTCAGCTAGGCAGGTGCAGACTCCTCCTTAGCAATGTTAGCACTGAATCGGCACCACAACATTTTAATTGAACTTCCTCATCAAGTGATCAACTCTAAGTGGAGAATTTATTTCAAAGACTCCTCGTAACTGCTCTTGCACGTAAATAGAAAGGTGTGCCATTAAACAAAATGAAAAGATGCTCTAAAATCAAGTGCCATGGTAAAGAAGTTTAAAAATGGACTCATTTTCTAGGAAACTGAAAGTGCCGGCTGATACCCTGTACGCAGCTTTAAAGAATTCAATATTGATCAAACTAGACTTATTTTTTTAACAGGCAAAATACACTGCAAAAGGTCAGAATAGTCTAGTAATAGACTATTGGGAAAATTACCATGCTCTAAGGTCACTGACTTAGAAAATCTACTCATACCTCTTTAATCCCTGAGTTAGTTTGATGTTTCTTATGTAAACTAGCTTCCTCTACTATCGCTTTATCCAAATGGATGCCATTCAGTATATTAAGCAATGGTCAACAAAAAGGGAAGAATTCCTTATTGCTTATCTTGTATGTGTTACAAGCAATTCTTTCAAATGAAAAGGGTTCAAGTGATATTTGTTTATTGCATCCTGAATTTGAAATGTTTCAACTCGGCACAATGCCAGCTATAAAGGCTGCGGTTGCTACATCGTTAAGCATAAAATGGATTCAGCCGTCTGAGTGTTAGTAGTATTGGATTAAAAGGGATGTGGCAAATGGAAAATCTTTTTTAAAGCATTCCAATGTATTTAAGTAGAAAATGTTTTTCATTCAGCCTGTAAATGCCTCATGGTGAACTGAAAAGAGGTAAAATACTGCAGAGGGAAACGCTTTGGAAATTCAGAGAGATTATGAATAAAACCAATGCAGTTACCAAGTTTCACCATGTTTTAAATCACTGAAAGGCCTGTCAGTGCATTTGCTTTGAAGATCAGGCTGACAGTGAAGTCAACGAGGCTTCTCCTGGCACAAGTGCATTGAGAACTCAAGTTGGACTGGGAATAGCACCACGCTAACGGCTAGCATGAGCAAAATTCCATTAAGTGAATGAGACTTTCATGCTAGCACAGGTGTCATCTTCTCAAAGAACTGCTATGTGCAGGTGTGTAAATTCAGTATTGTTCCCTCAGCGAAACTTGAATGCCCTGTCCTCAGTTCTCCAATGGTCAGATTCTCACCAGGACATAGCAAAATGAAAGATTCAGATTTCATGCATCTTATGTGCACACTCAAGAAAGAAGTTCCTGGAGTCTGAAAGTTTTGTCTGCATTCATAATACTGTTGTCAGCTACAACATTTCCTCTCCTCTCAGTTCGCAGCAAGTTAATTCCAAGGAGGGTGTGTTCGCTCTTCTTTTAATACATTAAGTACAAAACATACAAGCTCACAGAGTCTTGAAGCCCGTTTGCTTGGCTGTTCCATTAAACGCCACCTCACCAAACAAAAGGCAACAGCTTTCTTCATACAACTTCTCAGACACACAATGTACGATTTATAATATAAACCAAAGATTTGAAAGTCCAAATCTTGCTCTGCTTTCAACTGTATCTACAGCATGCAGTGTTCTAGTATAGGAACGATATCCATATCTGCGGGGGGAGGAGGGATTGAACACAGATGGCCAATTCTTCACCCAGAAAAGTATCTGCCCACAATTACTTTGTGCATTAATCTAACCAACTGGCTACCAATTAAAATAATCTAAAATCCTTATACAGCCTGAAACAAGGTGGTACAAATAGCAAATTAAAGTACATAGGCCAGATTTTCCACTCCCTTAATCCACACTTTTTCTACTAGTGCCATCAAGTCTGTAACCTGTTTGGATCTTCTCAGTTCCCCTGTAGCAAGCAAGCTACCTGGTGCTGTAGCCAGCTCTTATGCCCAGCTTCAAGACGACTCCGTCAGAAGGACCAGAACAGGACTGCATCTCCATCCCTGGTTAGGAAAGCAGCTCCTTTGGGATGGTTATCAGCCAGTAAAAATGGTTTGGAAGGACTCCAGCGCAGAAGTAGATCCAGCAACTTTGCACCCCCTTTTCACCCTATTGTGCCCAGCAGATGCTAGAAGTGTTATCTATTTCAGTGAGGGGATACATAGATGTCAGTTGAATGATCACTCTGCAGTAATGCAAGTTATCTCCATTGTCCTACTGGACTGAGGCAGCCTGGATCCCTGCAATTATAACCTGCTGATGCAGGGTGCCCAGCTAGATGACCTTTGAGGTCTCTTTCAGCTCTATGACTAACATGAGTCAAGTGTTAGGCAATAGCCCATCACCAATCACAGAAAAATCAGTCAACCTGCCTTTTAAAAAGAGAAGGAAGAGGGGGAAATCTACCTATCATTGATCCAAGGCAGCTTCTGGTTTTGTTCCTCCTTCATAGTTCCCCTCTTTCACTGGTTCTTGCCACACTCCACAGTTAGCCATAATCTTGGCTTATTTAGATTTTTTTTAAAAACAAACAAACAAAAAGTGTGACTTTTGCTTAAAGTTCACAAGTCACACACAGGCTCCAATAAAATGTGCATCAATTTTGGAAAACTAAGTTTTGAAACTGTGTGGAGGGTTTATTAAAATCAGTTTTTTATTTTACAAATGCAATTCATGTGCCTCACCCTTCTGAAGTAGGAATTTATGACTGGAAAAAATGTGTGATGAAGGGAAAAATGCAGATCACAGAACGAGAAGTTTGCTCACTACATTTACTTATACTGTCTTTATCAGCTTCTTTTGAAGGGAAAATCCAGGAGGTCAAGTCATTCATGGTAGCTAACAAGGCTGAAGTGTGAATTACCATTAAAGAATAATTAAATTAAGAAGGGCTGGAGAAAGACTCAGGATGCATAGTGGAAAAATAAATTATCAAGTTTATCGCAGCTCCAGAGCACTCTGAAAAACAGCATTGCAGTTTTACTTTACAGATTTCTACAAGACCGACTTCAGCCTCACAACGTATTTTTCCTTCATAGACCAGCTCCTGCTAGGCACACATCTCCAATAAGAGGAAATCTGCACACTTGAAGGGATGATGGAAGAGAGACCCTGAACGAACAAACTGGATATAGCAGGCATCACTTGTGTCTCACGAAAAGAAAGCTATTTTGTTATTCCATTGGCACTGAAATAACATTCAAATCAGTCTAGAAAAATGTTACTTATCCCTGAAAAAAAAGGCATCATTCTAAGCAGCTTTCAGAATGCAACGCTTCTTTGTGCCTCTTGTGGGGGAAGGGACCAGGACCACTGATCTGGCGTCCTTACTCACAACAAAAGTAGTTTCACTGGAAAACCCAGTTTTTTCTGCCAAGACCCTCGCATCTGCTATTGAGGTGGCTGAGGTTCTGGTGGAGGTTCTTGTGGAGGCATAGCTGGCCGCAGCCCTGCAGGTCTAGGAATTGCCTGATGTTGCCTTTGTCTGTAAGCTATAACTGTTCCCAGCAACAAAGCAATGATAGTCATGAGGTACAGGTCCCACTCTGGGCCCAAGAGCTGGTCCATGTCAATATGGGAGAATAACTCCCGGATCTAAAAAACAAAAGAGACATAAAGCTGATACGATTGTATTAAAAGGAAATTACTCAAGATAAAATGCCAATAGCTTTCCTTAGAATCATTGGAGGTATCACTATTTCTCATTCTTGAGCAGCACAAATATCAGTGCCATTTCTTGCAGATATCAGAGAATTCAAATCAAACTGCAGCTTCAATAGCTACAACTGACCATACCATGCCCCAAATACCATGAACAGAGAAGTGCAATTTATTACATAATTGTATCTGACAGCAGCAAAACATTAAGATGTAAGGCAGCTTCTTTAATCTGTCAACCGTATGCTTGAGCAGGACATGGGCAGGTTGCCATGCTAGCCTGTGAAAAGGCTCCACCTTTGAACTTTCCATTCCACACTGATCTTTTCTTGGAGCACAAAACTAACATCTTCATGGGGACTACAGAACAGAAAGAACTTTGCAGCAGCTCAAGTATCACTTTGGTATTTTCAGACAAAGCTGGATTTTTATCTCTGTTTCTGTTGGCTGTTAAAGTCAATCCACTGTCCCAAACATTAAGTGCAGAAGTAAAAAAATGATTGGGGGGCAGTCAGATGAAAAAGGAAGGATAGTGTCATGGTTAAGGCTTTGGAGTGGAACTCAGGAGCCTAGGGTTCAGTTCCCTCTACTGCCACGGACTTCAGCTCTAATCCCCAAACCGCTGCCCTGGCAAACACCCTTTTAAATCAGATGGGTTTTGTGTCAGTGCAACACTTAGTGAAGCCTTCCTGATTAATTTTGGCAAATTAATTGAGCTACTGAGCAATTAAGTACTTCACCTTTCTCTCTCCTTCTCTGCCATTGTCTATTTAGATTACAAATGCCTCCAAAAAATGGAGAGAATAAATCCATTAATGAATTCAGGGAACACTATGGCTATGATGAGGAGGTCCATAAAAGACATATGGTTGAACGTGCCTCATTGAACTGCTACATGGAGAGTCAACTATATGATTAAGTTATGAAAAACATATGACAAAATACACAAACAAGTACACTGGACTGATGCTTAAAGCATTCATATTAAAAGGGGGTATAAGTACAGTAGATTATGGCATAGAAAAACAAACTGCAACATTGCTTCCTCTCTTTTTACAAAGACTTCAGGCATAAAAAGGGAGAACATGCTTAACTCTAGGGACATTTGCTCACATACGAAGAAAGAACTGCTGCGTTTTGCACAGGCAAGAGTGCTGGCACTAATTGGAGGAGAAGGGATATTTTAATTTACCTTGACTGGGGATCAAGCATTATTAGGATTAAGAGGGCATACCCCACCCAATTCCTTGAAATTGCAGATGACATGAAAGGCGCTGATAGGCTTGGTCCTTCCCATGTTAATTTATTGAAGAACGACAAAAAACACTACCTCAAAACTCCATTCCCACCAGCAATGATTCAACAGGTAATGCTACTGAAACAAATATACACCGAGTTCTTAGTCAGAGAACTGTTCACTTTGAAAAAAAAAGAAAAGAAAAGAAAATGAAAAGTTCAAGATTCTGCAGCCAAAAAGGGCAAATTATGCAAATTCAGGATGAGAAGAATATGCATAATTTTTTTATTTTCATAATTATGCACATTTTATTCATGCAAATTTATTTCCTGATGTGTTTTACCTATTAGACTACACAAAACCTCCAAACACAGCTCCTAAGATGACCTGATGCACGGTCCCTAAAAATTGCCTCCTGAACCCTGCTCCTAATCCCCAACCCTTTATTTTATTTATTTACATAGATTTTTACCCCGCCCTTCCTGCCATGCAGCTCGGGGCAGCTTCCAGAACGTTAAAAAACAATAAAATCAATTAAAATTATCATAAATATTATAAAACATTGAAACAGGACTGAAATACAATATAAAAACCCAGGTAGGTGGGGGAATTAAAACACCCCTTCCTACCCACCCTCCCTCCCAAAGGCCTGGGCGAACAGCCAGGTCTTACAATTTCGCCGGAATGTTAACAGGCATGGGGCCAGGCGAGCTTCCTCTGGGAGGGAGTTCCAAAGCCGCGGCCCCACTACCGAGAATGCCCTCTCCATTGTGGCCCCCCGCTTAACATGGGGGACCTCCAGGAAGGCACCCCCGGCGGACCGCAGGAGTCGCTCTGGGGCGTGGAGGGCGAGGCAGTCCCTAAGGTATGAGGGGCCGAGACCGTGTAGGGCTTTATAGATCATAACCAACACCTTGAACTTGGCTCGGCACGCTATCGGCAGCCAGTGCAGAGCTCGGAGCACAGGTGTAATATGCTCCTGACGGCCCATCCCCATAAGACGACGAGCCGCCGCATTCTGCACTAGCTGCAGCCTCCGAACCAAGAACAAGGGAAGCCCCACGTAGAGCGCGTTACAGTAGTCGAGCCTCGAGGTGACGAAGGCATGGATGAGGGAGGCCAGGTCCGGGCCGGAGACATACGGACGCAGCCTA
>QEPC01010651.1:532252-553695 GCA_003113815.1 Sphenodon punctatus | reverse complement strand
GTCTGAATCCGAGCAATCTTGTCTGCGAAGTAGTTGACAAACTCCTCACAGCGGGCCTGGGACAAGTCCCCATCAAGGCGGAGGGAGGCCGGACTGACCAGCCCCCGCACCACCCGAAACAGCTCCACCAGGCGTGACTTCGCAGATGCTATGAGGACAGCAAGGAACTCCTTCCTCGCCGTCCTCACAACCTCAACATAGGACCGCAAATGGGCCCTATGGAGAGGACGGTCGGAGTCAGATCGAGTCCGACGCCAGCGTTGCTCTAGCCTCCTGCCTACACGCTTCATACACCGCAGGCCCTCAGTAAACCAAGGGGTCCTGCAGTGACGAGACCAAGGCAGAAGGCGCCTCGGAGCCACCCTGTCAATGGCCTCCTCCAGCAAGTTGTTCCGATGCTGAACCAGCTCATCCATAGAGTGGCCGTCCACGTCCAGGGTTAACTCCCTCAGGACCTCTTGGAACCGCTGGGGTTCCATCAGCCTCCGAGGGCGGACCACCCTAAGTGGTCCCTTCCCCTTCTGGAGGGGGTGTGCTAGAAGACCGGTCTGAAGGAGATAATGGTCCATCCATGACAAGGGCACCGCTGTAACCTCCCCCACAACCGGACCCCCCGCCTCAAGGCCAGAACCGAAGATCAGGTCGAGGATAAGCCTGATCTGCCTCTAAACATAAACTGCCCCTTCTCCCCAGCCCCTTAAACTGCTATTGTCCACAGAATCCCCTCTCCTTTTAGCCCCTTAAACGTAACACAGAGGCAGCCTCCTTAGCTACATACCCTGCATCCCACCCCCATGCTGGCAGCCATGGAGAAAGGCAACGTCAAGTTGTTGCAGGCCCTAAATAAAGTATTGACAAACTCAAGAAGCAATTGTCTTTAAACAAAGTGCTTGGACTGCTCCTTAGCAAGGGAGTGGGAAGATATGCTTTGCTGCAGGTTGAAAGGAAGTTTCAATACAGTATTTGGATTAAGAGTTCTCTACCATCAACCTTCCTTGCGATGCTCCTGCATTACTTACATTGGTTTCTCGTATATACTGTAAGGCATAGACGATGCCTAGTTTGCAGAGTGCTAGGAAGACAGGAACTTGAGCATCAGGACTGGCTTCAGCTGCCATGTCATAGAAGCGTTTTGCTAGGTGAATATCCTGCAATAAATACACAAGTCACCAAGAAAAAATTAAGTTATTTTTAAACTAGCAGTTCCTTGCAAAAACTTCCCCCTTTCCCCATGAAATTTTAAACTGTTGGCTGACCGATTAAAGCAAATAAAAGCAATAATCCCAGCAGAGCAAGATGACCAGTAATGAGATCTTCTAAAGAAAGAGATGACTAAATGTACTACTGCAGGGATTCCTAGTTGTAATCCCCTGTTCTCCATATGACCGAGACCAGAGCAGCCCTTTGTAAAAACAACAACACCCTCTTCCAAGATGGCCATCACCTCCAAATGGGGAATAATAAGGGAAAACCCAAGTTTTGCTGATGCAGGGGGTTTCAAACTTTTTGCCTATATGACTGCACTCATGCTTGTATAAGATATAATCGTGTAATTTAAGAGAGCAAAAACACATAGAGGTTATCAATTGGAATCATGATCCCATTCCCAGATGGCAGGAACCCGTTTGGGTCCTACCCTACAGTTTGGGAATTTCTGTGCTAATTGATACAACATTGTCAAAGGCATGTTGCATCTCTGTTCTCGGTTATTGCCCTGATGTTATGGGTTTGAGCCTGGGCCTGAGTATCTTCAGAAGGTGGTGTAAAGACTTTTGTGTGAAAAAGCATTTGGCGGGCGGGAATAGGGATGGGTTTGGTAGGCAGTGTTGGGGTAGGATTGGGGATGGGAGTTCTGGCGGGAATAGGGAGGTGGTATGTGTAGGATTGGTGGGGGTCAAGGTTGTTATTTTTTTAAAAATAAAAATAAGGTTTTAATATTTTTATTTGTGAACTGCCCTGAGCCTTTGGGCAGGGCAGCATACAAAACATTTAATTACATAAAACAAACAGAAAACAGGTCAGTCTTTTTGTAAGTGTTCAGTTCTCCATGGTATTCTCCTGCAAGAGAAACAACAATATTCTTTACTTGCTACTGAAGCAATCTCATTTGCAAGTATTGTGATGGATACTCGCTCCCCCCCACTGCACCATTAATCCAAAACGCCTTTTTCCTCCTGAGTTACCTACTGCACAAGACCTACTCAAGAGGTAACGGTAAAACAGGAGGAACTGACCAGCCCTCTCTAATACCCCACTCTGGCTGCCTTGTGCTGTAGGGCAGCTAACAGTTTGGAGAATCACGCATCCAAATCCCATGGAGGCTTTGGATGCTTTAAAAACTGTCAGGCCTGCATCCAGTTCCTAGCTCTACTATGCAAATTTTTGAGCATCAGAATCTTCTCTGTGAAATCAAGGTAATATAATAGACCCCTCCTCCCATCTTTTGTTTGGTTTACCTAGACCATGAGCTCTTAGAGGCAGGAAGTGTTCTTTACTATTTTTACACACAATGCTTATTTTTCAGTGGGGTCACAGGGGGTGCCAATAGGGCAGGAATGGGAAGCCCTGGCATGTGGGCAAAATCTGGCCCCTCCCTGATCCTCAAGCAAAGAGGCAGCATGGTTGGGAGCAGACAGAGATAAGGCTGCATGCAGTGCTTAATTTATAAAAAATTAATTGCTGGGGCCCAAACATGCCTCACAAGCCACACCTCCTGCTCCAGAACCTGGAAGTGAACCCTAGTCTCCAGCTAGTGACGCAAACACTGGACTAACTTGCCTCTCTCCAGCTGAGTCCAAAAGAGGAGTTCTTGGGATTGAATCTACTTGGGGGCAGCAAAGTCATTGATGAATGCCAAATCAACCAGGGTTTTTCTGGTTCTCTGTTCTAACCTGGAAACGGCCAGTATCAGCCTTTCCCTGCTCTTTCACACATTCTTGGGCAAAGACTCCTACTGCGAATATTTCCCAGCACTCAGTCCCTCCTTGAATTTAATTGTCAGGCCTGAGCCCTGGCAACAAATTATGCCCTGGGTGCACTGTGAGCCACATCCATGATCTGGACCCTCCCCTTCCTTTGCTCCGCCCAACCACGTGTTATCTTCTCTTTGCCTCACACATTTCTTCCACAGTTCACTTCCTGAAGCCCCCTCCCCAAGCCCTATGAAGTTTTCATCATTGCTGTCTCATATAATGTTTCTACTCTGGCACTGAAATAACTTGTACTCCATAGATTAAGCACAAATATGAAGAGATTTTAGAGTTCTGTAGGTCAAAATTTCTTCATATTTTTTGGTGTGGTCTTTAAAATAGTCAATACGCACCCCTCTGACAAAAAAGGGTCCCCCATCCCTGCGTAAAGACTGGCGCAATATAAATAACTACCCTAGAAAAAGTTAAGACAATTAGCAAGGCTAACCGTACACCTTAACTAGTGCTCACCTGCTTAATGCCTAATCCTTTCTCATGCATATAGCCCAGGTTGAACATAGCTTGGGCACTATGCTGTTGCTCTGATGCCAATCGGTAGTGAACAAATGCAGTTTCATAATCAATGTCTGTCCCAAAGCCATAGAAATGATAATCACCAAGCTTGATTCTTGCAACCATGTAACCTAATGAAGGGGGGAAAAAAGACAGTACAACTGTAAAAGGCCAGTGAGAAATGCAAGATTTGCCTGTAGGCTCACTGGAAGATGCACTTGCTAATGTCCACTTCAAGAAGAGTCTCTCATTTCAATGCAATTTCCCCAAAATATATGGTTTATTTTCTTGCACCAGGGAAAGCAGAATCTTGTATACTTGAGGCACTCCGTTAACCAGCAGATCAGTCTGCTTTCATGCAAAATGTTGCAAGCAGCCTGCAGAGAAGTCCTGCTAAACTACAGAAATAATTCCTATACAAGACACCTTGTTTCCGTATTTGCTTAGCTTTTAGCCATGAAGGATACTGACTGATTTCAAGTCCACCCTCTTATCCTTTCATCACACTTTGTTTACCACGCTGACTAAATCAGTTCTTGGCACAAATCCATTCTTCTCAATTTCTGAGATTTCTTGGAGCCATTAGTGGTAGCCAACACTGAAGATCTGTCAGATATACTCTATATACTTTTTGGGTAGACCATTAAAAATAGGTCAAAGTTCAAATTGATTATTGACAACATCCCTTCTATAACTTTACACTGATTATCCTGTTTAAATGAAAATAATTACTGAAGAATCTATGCTGCCTATGCAGAGCAGTTATTGTTAATGCAGTATTATACGCAATACCTTCCATCATGGAATACCTCAACATGGCTACTGCAGTTACAGGGTGAAAGGACCTGATGGCAAGTAGAAATATTGTCAAGGGCACCCAGGTAAATTCCCCTGACAAAAAATGCTTTTAAGAGTGCCAATGGTCCCACAGAGCAGATGAAGTTTTAAAAACTGGAGCCTATGAGAAATCCCTACCACAACTGGATGTTGCTCGTGGAAGGATAGAAGGCCAAGTCAAGCCCAGACAGGCTGGAATGTGGGACTCCTAGCAGTCTATGCATTTCAAGTCTGGAATTTCGACCATTAAACCACTCCCTCTACCTGTATTGTCGTGCCTGGCACAGTACCAGGATTTGGCCCCAAGTTGTACTGTTTTTCCAGCAGTGTAGGGGACCAAAACCCAGTACAGGAAGATGCAGGTAAGTGCTGGCCCTGGAGCAGAGGCAATGGTGATAGACACCCCCCCCGGCTGCTCCAGTGCCTAAAGGCACTGGTGATGTTGCAGCTCGTCTGCATACGCTCCCAGCATCCTCGGCTGTCATCGCTTGAGGACACCACGACTCCCCTGGGGCTTGGCCTTCCTGCCACCCCAAGCTCCACCGACCAGCGGGCCAAGAACTGGTGAGGTTGCAGCTCGTCTGCATACGCTCCCAGCATCCTCGGCTGTCATCGCTCGAGGACACCACGACTCTCCTGGGGCTTGGCCTTCCTGCCGCCCCAAGCTCCACCGACCAGCGGGCCGAAAAGCGCGCGCCTAAAGGCGCGCGCCTTACAGGTACTTTTCTCCATTTCTTTTCTACTGTACTTCCCCCTCCTATCTTACTCACTAACATGTCTGCCCTATTTTCTCGCCTTTTCTTTCCCTCCTCTCCTTCTCCTCTTCCTGTCCATCTTTTTCTTCCTCTACTTTTCTCCTCCCAGCTTCTTCCTCCCCCCAACCGATCACCACTCTCTAACCTCCCCCATACATCCTTTGCTCCCTTGGCTACTTTCTCTCATTGCTCCCCTTCCACTCCTGTCTCTAGCCTTCCTCGATGCTCCCCTTCTCCCAATCTTATCCCTATTCCTCCTGTCTCTAGCCTACCACGACGCTCCCCTTCTCCCAATCTTATCCCTATTCCTTGCCTCCCCCCTCATCAACTACCATTTTTCTGCTCCCTCTGGAACTGTCGCTCATCTATCAGTAAAGCTCCCTATATCCATGATCTTTTCCTCTCTCGCTCCCTCCAGCTCCTTGCCCTTACTGAAACTTGGATCACTCCCTCGGACTCTGTCACGCCTGCTACCCTCTCCTGTGGGGGTCTCTCCTTCTCTCACCAACCCCGCCCTGAAGGACGGGGTGGTGGGGTGGGCCTCCTTCTTGCTAAATCCTGTCAGTTCCAACCAATTTCTCCTCCCCCCTCTCTCTCCTTCCATACCTTTGAGGCTCACTCCGTGCGCCTCTACTCCCCCCTCCATCTACGTGTTGCTGTCATCTACCGTCCCCCTGGTCCTCTCTCTTCCTTTCTTTCTGACTTTGAGTCCTGGCTCACTTTCTTCCTCTCTGTTGATATCCCCACTCTCATCCTTGGTGACTTCAACATTCATGTTGATGACCCATCTCAGCCCTCAGTCTCTCGCTTCCTCTCCCTAGCCTCCTCCTTCAACCTCCACCTTTGGACCAACTCCCCCACCCATACTAATGGCCATTCTCTTGATCTTGTCCTCTCTAGAAACTGCTCTGTCGCTGATCTCTCCTTCGATCCTCATCCTATATCAGACCACTTCCTTGCCTCTTTCAACATTTCCCACTGTCCCCCCTCCTCTTCCCCTTCTCTACGCCCCTTCCGTGACCTTCAAGCTATTGATCCCCTGGACTTTGCCTCCTCTCTCTCTCCCCTTCTTCCTACAGTCTTCTCTTCCTCCTCCCCTGACTCCGCTGTCTCTGCTCTCAACGCCTCTCTCTCCTCCACACTTGACTCCCATGCCCCTCTCTCTTCCCGCCCTGCCTTCTCCCACAACCCCCGTCCTTGGCTCACCCCTAGTATCCGCCACCTCCGTTCTTGCACTCGTGCTGCTGAACGACTCTGGCGCAAATCCCATTCTCACGCTGACTTCCTTCACTTCAAATTCTGTCTCTCCACCCTTACTTCTGCTATCTCCCTTGCTAGACAACACTACTATGCCTCCCGCATTGAGTCCTGTTCTCGGGACCCTCGCCGCCTGTTCTCTACCTTTGACTCCCTCCTCAAGCCTCCCTGTCCTCCCCCTCCTTCTTCCCTTTCTGCTCAGGATCTTGCCTCCTTCTTCACCTCCAAGATAGACAAGATCCGCCTCGACATCGCTTCCCACTCCTCTCTTCCCACTCCCACCCCTCTCCCTCCTCCCCCTCCTTCTCTCATGTCCTCCTTCTCCCCTGCCTCCCTTAAGGAAATCTCCTCTCTGCTCTCCTCCTCCAACCCTTCCACTTGCCCCCTTGATCCCATTCCTTCCCGCCTCCTCACCTCCATTACTCCCACTGTCGCCCCTTCCTTCCTGCACATCATCAACCTCTCCCTCTCTACTGGCTCTTTCCCTTCTGCCTTCAAACATGCCACAGTCTCTCCTATTCTCAAAAAGTCCACTCTTGACCCCTCTGACCCTTCTAGCTATCGTCCTGTCTCACTCCTTCCTTTTGCTTCCAAGCTGCTTGAACGTGTTGTCTACTCCCGCTGCCTTGACTTCCTATCCTCCAACTCCTCCCTTGACCCCCTCCAATCTGGCTTCCGCCCCCTTCATTCTACTGAAACTGCTCTCGCTAAGATCACCAACGATCTTCTGGTGGCTAAATCTAAACGTCTCTATTCCATTCTTGTCCTCCTTGATCTCTCTGCTGCCTTCGATACTGTTGACCACTCACTCTTGCTGGATTCCCTTCACTCCCTTGGCTTTTGTGGCTCTGTCCATAACTGGTTCTCCTCCTACCTCTCTGACCGCTCCTTTAATGTGTCTCTCTCCAACTCCGCCTCCTCCTCCTTCCCCCTCTCAGTTGGTGTTCCTCAAGGCTCTGTTCTTGGCCCTCTCCTCTTCTCGATCTATACCTCATCCTTAGGCAAACTCATTGCCTCCCATGGCTTCCAATACCACCTCTATGCTGATGACACTCAACTCTATCTCTCTACTCCCTCTCTCTCTCCCTCTGTTCAAGCTCGTCTCATCAACTGTCTCTCTGACATCTCTACCTGGATGTCTCAACGTCAACTCAAACTCAACATGGCTAAAACTGAACTCCTTATCTTCCCCCCTCATCCTTCCTCTCCTTCCTCACTGTCAATAACTATTGATGGAGTCACCATCCTGCCTGTCCCCCAAGCCCGTAGCCTAGGCTTCATCTTTGACTCAGCCCTTTCTTTTAAACCCTACATTGACTCTGTTGCTAAATCCTGTCGCTTCTCCCTCCATAACATTGCTAAGATTCGCCCTTTTCTCTCTGTCTCGTCTGCCAAAACTCTTGTTCATGCTCTGGTCATCTCTCGCCTCGATTACTGTAACCTCCTTCTCACTGGCCTTCCCCGGTCTCACCTTTCTCCCCTCATCTCTGTCCAAAACTCTGCTGCCAGGGTCATCTACCTCGCCAGTCGCTTCGACCATGTGCAGCCCCTCCTCTCTTCGCTTCACTGGCTTCCCCTTCCTGAACGAATCCTGCACAAGCTCCTAGTCTTCACCTATAAAGCTCTTCACAACCTTGCTCCCCCCTACCTCTCTGCACTTATCGCCCTCCATACTCCAGCCCGTGCACTTCGCTCCTCCTCTGTCCCTTCTCTCACCCTTCCACGCCTTCCCTGCTCCCCTAAGCGCCTTCGTCCCTTCTCACTTGCTGCCCCCCATGCCTGGAACTCCCTCCCTGTCCACATCCGCCTTGCCCCCTCCCTTCATACCTTCAAATCTCTCCTTAAAACTCACCTCTTTCGCTCTGCTCTGTCTGACTCTTTATCCTGCTGAGCCACTATTCCTATACCTACGATCGGTTTACCCTTATCCTTGCAACATGGACCTGCCTGCTGTCATTCTCATCGTAACCAAGCCAAGTACGTGCACTTGAGACCTCGCATCTTCATGAATGTTAGACCCCTTGTCTCTCCCTCTGTTCCCCTTCCTAAGTCTCTCCCCCAGCTCCTGTCTCTCAGATTGTAAGCCCTAGGGGCAGGGACCGTGTCTATTTTATTACTTTGTAAAGTGCCAGGTACACTGCTGGCGCTATATAAATGTTTGTTAATAAATAATAATAAAGGGCAAAGCAGGAGCATGCCAACAGGCAAAGTGTGCTAACAGGCAGGGTAGCTGGGAAGGCAAGTCTTCTCTTACCACAAGCAGAATGAGCTGTACATGGGGAGGTGGGGCAGACCTGGCAGACACATCCTGCCCTGCCCACCTTCAGAGTGCTCAGGACAGACACGTGTATGTCTCCCAGCTCACCCCGTCTCCCTATGCACCACTCACTCTGCCTGTTGTAGGAGACCCGTCTCCCTCCTGCCCTGCCTGTTAATGTTAATTGTGCCTTCTCCAGCCCTGGTGCTCCCATCACCCTCAACAGCTCTCCCTCTGGTGTCCCCAGTGACGCTGCTCCTCCCCACTGCCCTGGGTCCTCAATGCACGGGTGAGTGCATGTGCAAGCATTTGAGAGTGAATGGGAATTAATGGGAGCACGAGGGGACAGAGCTTATTCAACAAGGGAGTACGGCAAGTGCTTATTTTCATGAGTGAAACATGTTGGCTATGCTTTCTGATGACTATTTCATAGGCTGCTAACCAAACTATTTAGTAGATGTAGTTACAACTCTTTCAGGGTGCACATGACTTTCCTTTACCCCCAACTCTCTGCAGGAGGACTAGGGCATAATATCTAATCTAAGCTAGAAGCCACTAAAACGGCTTTGTGAATAGTGAAATCATGAGAGACGTGCCTTATATTAGCAAGCTATTAAAAACTTCATTCAGGACAGGAACCACCAAACACCTTTAGGAGAAGCTTAAAAATTGCTTGCTTTTTCCAGTAGAATTACAAAGCATTTAAATGGTGATTTAGGATAGAAATCTCCAAGATGAATAGCCACACTACTTGTATCAGCTATAAACAAGGGGACAAATGTAAAACTGCACAGCTGTGCATCTTTTCTAATCCCCTCATTTCCACACTGAAAACTGGTGAATTCTAGACAGAATCCTTCCTCAGTCAGGGAGGAAGTCAGAATTTCCCTGCTCTGCTGGTACAGTCTCTTCTGTTTTTTACATTTATTTTATTCTCAAGGGGAGAATAATCTGCTTACTGATGTCAACCTCTTTTACAGGAAATAAATTCTACATGGTGCACAAGGTGAAGTTACCATCACTTTGGCTGTGACTCACCTTGGGAGGCTGCTCTATTCCAATGCAGCAAGGCTCGGGGATAAGTCTCATTCTTGCCCACTATGCTGGCCTCTTCTGCAGGAAAACCAAAAGGAAAGAAGGCTTAATTTAAGTATCATGAGGAGAGAAAACTTCCATGTTCTCTTCCATGTGTGGTGGATAGCCACACCTACTTCCACCCATCTAGAAAAAAGTGCTCTGCTGAGATCGATTAAAATGGATGGAGCTCTTAGAACAGCAGGTGAGGTTCCGGTTCCTGCAAATGCAAAGGGGATAGAGCCCCAACAAAACTATCTCTCCCTCTCCACTGCTTTCAATATACATTAGGTGGATTCCTGTGTAGCTCAGAAGTGCTAGGCAGGGGTTGTTGTTGGACACAGACGTCCCTATGGGGCTGCTCTGGCTGGAATGATGCAGGCCAGCGGCTGTTCAGTCCATTTAGGATTCTACCCAGGACCAGTTCAATCATCTGACGTGGGAAGCAGAAAGGTGCGCTAAGGCCACCTCCACATCTCATGTGCCCACCCAACCCTTCCATCCCAGAGACATGGCTGCCTTGAAACGCTCATTAAAACACTCTGATCAGAATAATCTCTTTTAAGAGCCAGAGGAAAACAGAATGATGACCTTCCCAGGAAGAAAGCAGCCAGATTATGAGACACTGCTTTTTAAAATGTTTTGCTAGCTCAGGCCAGCTGTTTGTATCCCATAAGTGTCTTATATAAAGGACAAAATGGATGTTTAGAAGGGGGTAAAATTGCAGTTAATCTGCAGCAAACCAGTATTCATCAGACTAGTCCAATCTCTTACTCTGATCAAGTATAAATGCAGCGTTGCTCTGTGCCACTTCATAACCTTGTTCTGCCAGGAGGAGATACTGAACTACAGCAGCATTGGCATCACCATCTTTATAACTGTTGTAGGCGGCCATAAGCCTCTCGGACCAGCGGCCCCGCTCACACACATTTTTAAACAGCTGCAAAAAAGAGAAGAATACATAGCTGTAGGAGCATGAAGGAAGTACAATTTAGATAGCTCTCAAAACAATTTATACTACTACCTCTGATACCCTCCATCCAGTACAATCTGTTACCTATGGTCTGTGTACTCATATCCTCACCACATGGACCAACCAGCCATCATTCTTGATGCAATCAAGCCAAGCATGTGCACCTGGGACCTCGCATCCTCGTGAATGTTACACTCCTTGTCTCTCCCTCTGTTCACCTTCCTTTGTCTCCCCCCGTCTCCCCCCCATCTCTCAGATTGTAAATCCTAGGGCAGGGACCGTGTCTATTCAATTACTTTGTAAAGCGCCAGGTACATTGCTGGTGCTATATAAATGCTTGCTAATAATAAATAATAATAATAGACACAACCAATGGAAGCAGCACAGTAAAGGGACCTGGGTGCATGTCTTTACAGCCAAAGAGTAACAGCAGCAGCAAAAATACTATGAAAAGTAGAAGCTGCCTGTACTTTACTAAGCACTTATTAAATGACTCCAGTATCAGACTGCAACATTTGCTCAAGAAAGGTGCAAGCCTTGGCCAGTGTGAAGAATACAAGTGACCTAGCCCAAATAAAATGAAAAGATGAAAGTCCCAAGAAAGAAGGAATAAGGAACTTACAGCTCCACTGCTACCAAGTTACTTCTTGTTTAGAGCCAATCAGTTGCATTATTCAGGTCTATATATAAAGATTTTGACCTTTAAAGTCCTAAATAATCTGAACCCAACGTATCTGAAAGACCACCTTTCCTACCATGCACCACCGTGACACCTGCGGTCGGCTGGGAGCACTCTCTTGAAGGTACCACCTCCCAATCTTGTTCATACAACAAGGGCCCACAGAAAGGCGTTCTTGGTTGCTGCCTGAGTATTGCGGAACTCCCTTCCCCAGAGGTCCAGCAGAGCCAGAGTCTGAGCATGTTCTGGAGGCAGTGTAAAGTCTCTCTTTTTGGCAAAGCATTCGGCAAGCTGGGATAGGGACTGGGGTGGGGTTTTTAAGAGACGTCAATGTATTTTGCATTTTGAATATGGCAAGCTACCCTGAGCCTTAGAGGAAGGGTGGGGGGGTAGGAATTTAAATAAATAAAATACAGAACAGGGCTCCTGCCTTCCAGTGAAGTCTGCACTGCAATCCTTCCATTGTTGCAAAGCCAGGACTATGGAGCAGGGTTTTTTCCCCCTTGTATATTTTTTAGATAGAGAATGTGTCTAGCCCTCCATTACAAAGAACCTCAAAAACCTCCCAAGCTAGTAACTTCAACAACAAGCTAGGTAAGGGTTACTATTGAGTGTGGCACTTTCTTTCATGTTCATTTTTATTTAAATGAAACTACTGCATCATCTTCAGTCTGATGCACCAGAGTGCCACAGAGCACAGAGATCTTGCCACTGAATGTAGATGCATCTTACATGGACATCATGAGAGCTTCTTTACTGGATCAGGCCAACACACAATCTAACCCAACTTCTTCTCTCTAACAGTGGCCAGCGCTAGCTATTTCCAAGCAAGTGTAGAAGATTATAGCAGATATGGACTGATCCAAGCCACCCCCCATCACCATGTGCCCCGATCACCTTGGCCAGAAGACATCATCAGACTTATTTTTATGAAGGAGACTTGATTGCACATCAGTATTGCAAAGGATACTGCTTTGAAGTCTGCTTAAACTTCACTGGCAGAATTAACCACTGGTGAAAGCAAATAGAAATCCATTGATTTCAACCAAGGTGCTACTAATCTTCCACCGACAAGAATTTGCTAGTTTAGTTTGTATGTAAGTTTATGAAGAGAGGTTCCTACCTCAACAGCAGTAGGACAGAACCTCGCAACCCCAGTGCCAGTGGCATGCATCTGTGCCAGGTTATAGAAGGCTAGGATGTGGCCACCCTGGGAGGCCAAGTTAAAGTATTTCAAAGCCTGTTTATAGTCTCTCTTGACACCAATCCCATCTACAAGGAGAGAAACCACAACATGGGTCATTCTGCAAATTGTGGCTACAGTAATACAAAGGGTTAGCTACAACCAAAACGATACAATTTTTGCATTTAGGAATTAAATGATAAGAGCAGCTAAAGTCCATTTTTATAAGGAAAAGCCATGTGAAGGAAGACAGTTTATTATTAAACATGCATTAGGCTGCTTAGTTTCCTGTAATGAACTAAGGCTGCTTTCCGATATTCATTAAAGTGTACTTATTAGTTTAGGTGGCGGGACACACATGCAAATTAGGCACGGCTTTGATAATGTCAGAAAGGCATGCAGTGCATGATTGAAGCTTTTTATCGCACTGACAAGTGACTTGATGAACCTGAATTTTGCAGTTTGGTCAATCGTGTGCGGCACGCCTTTCCGGCATGTCCTGCCACCTGAACTCGTAAGTACACTTCAACGCACTTTGGAAAGCACACTAACTGATGCTTGCTGGTACTCCTGTGTTCTACTGCCACCTACTGGACATTTAATAGTATAGCAGATGCTTTGCTTCCAAGTATCCAACATTCTGAAACCACTTACTGTAATACATGGAGCCCAGCTGAAGCTGTCCATCTACCCATCCCTGTTCTGCAGCCTTCTGGAAAAACTTCAGTGCTAGTTCATAATTCTGCAGGAAGATGTATACAATAATTAGAGAATCTAGTAATCTAGCGATAGAGTGTGGTTGCCGTGGTAGTCTCAAGTGACAGACACAAAATGGTTTGAATGAGCTCTTTTATTGGACCAACTGCTGTTGGTGAAAATAAGCAAGCTTTCAGGCCACGTGGCTTCCTCAGGCATGTAGCGTATCCAGTAGAAACAGATAAACTGAGCAAATGTAGGGCAGGTATATATCTGGCATCTCTCTCTTTACCCCCCTCCCACCTGCTATCCTATCCTATCCATGCCATCCATCCACATTATATAATTTATTTATATACACATACACACACACATATATATACATATATATATATACATATATACATATATATATATATATATATATATATATACATATATATACATATATATATATATATATATATATATATATATATATATATATACACACACACACACACACACACACACACAGCAAACATATGGATTGGGTGTAAACTGGGAAACAGCTTATAAGGTGAAGGGAATACACATATCAAAGGAACTGAGTTCACAAGTATCACAAAGGTTGAGTATTCAGCTGTCAGTCAGTTACAGAGAGGGAGACAAAGTAGTTAGAATGATCCCTAGGAACTTGGTACAGAGGATCACAAAAATTAAATATGCAGTAGACTGTAAGGTATAACAGATATTTGTAGTGGCTGGAGAAATTTAGGTCCTTGTTAAGTCCGTTGTTTTTGTTGTCAAATAAAGTTATGAATTTTAGTTCCCAGGCCTGTCTTCCGAGGGTGATGTGTAAGTTTCCTTTGAGGATGAGGACCGAGAGGTCTGACACGGAGTGGCTGTGCTGGGAGAAGTGATTGCCGACTGTAGAGACAGTGACTTTGTTTATAATTGTTTATAAATTGTATAATCTAATAAAACATACACTTCAGGTAAAGCCTCATCAAAATGAGGAAGTAGGTTCAGGCGAGTCGTTGTTAATCAAGAACTGGTTATTTTTGCCACTGTCATAGGGTTTTTACCCTATGGAGAGAAGCAACATGACGCAAATGGGGGATTTTATCTATTTGTTCAAATTTATACCCCACCTATCCCCTAAGGCTCAGGAGAATACTGTGAAGAACGCACAGAAAAGGTTTTGTACTCCATGGAATCCTTTTCCCAGCACTGAAGACCTCACTAAACGGAGGCTGCTGCCGCCGCAGACCACACTCCGCCTGTGCAGTGTCCCCTCCCCTGCACCACAGAGCTGCAGGCAGATTGCCAGTCGCTCTAGGCTGCCGCCAGAAGCGGAGCTGCAGCGCTCTGTCTGTGAGTAGACAGACTGCTGCTCTGGGTTTGGGAAGCCCGCTCCGCTTGCAGTGCTCTAGGATGTTCCATAGGTCTGTAAAAACACCCAAAAGATCAGGCTTGACTTCACAGCTGACAGGCTTTTAGGGGTCCCATCCCTTGGCTTATGATACTGATCTAACAAGCTGTACAAAAGTTGCCAAAATGTTTGATTGAACTGAAACTGCATGACGTCAAGAGTGATTAGCTCTGGAGGAAAGATATCACTTGACCCTTTATAATTCTCTCAAATTAATAATTAAAAATCTCTACTGTAAAACCAATATCCCTCGTGTCTCGTTATTTTAGGAATAAACTAGTTTTTCCCTAGAAGATCAGGACTGCCAAAGTACCAATCACACTTACCACAGGGACTCCTCTTCCATACAAATAAGCCATTCCTAGCCCACTCTGTCCCACTGGATTACCCTGAAAACAAGGACAAGAAGGGAACTTATGAACTTTACCCATGTCTTAAATGCATACGCTTAACATTCACCAACAACTGTTTATTTAGAAAAAGTTCTATAGTTGCTTCCTACCCGTGTAGGAAGATTTGTTAGGTATGAATGTTAGATTTGGTGTCAGAGTTTATCATGTACAGAAGTCCGAGACCTTAGTCTCGCACTTCATGAAAAAAGGTTTGTACTGTACAGCTCTCTGAATAGGAATTTAGGCATGTAAACCAAAATATTCACATTTTCTTAGGATACTTCATTTGTGGCTCAAACATCTATCACTCTTTTAAGCAAAAGATTAGCAATAGTACTTAAATTTCTAAGCTTAAAGTTCTAATACTCCAGCCCGTGCACTTCGCTCCTCCTCTGTCCCTTCTCTCGCCCTTCCACGCCTTCCCTGCTCCCCTAAGCGCCTTCGTCCCTTCTCACTTGCTGCCCCCCATGCCTGGAACTCCCTCCCTGTCCACATCCGCCTTGCCCCCTCCCTTCATACCTTCAAATCTCTCCTTAAAACTCACCTCTTTCGCTCTGCTCTGTCTGACTCTTTATCCTGCTGAGCCACTATTCCTATACCTACGATCGGTTTACCCTTATCCTTGCAACATGGACCTGCCTGCTGTCATTCTCATCGTAACCAAGCCAAGTACGTGCACTTGAGACCTCGCATCTTCATGAATGTTAGACCCCTTGTCTCTCCCTCTGTTCCCCTTCCTAAGTCTCTCCCCCAGCTCCTGTCTCTCAGATTGTAAGCCCTAGGGGCAGGGACCCTGTCTATTTTATTACTTTGTAAAGTGCCAGGTACACTGCTGGTGCTATATAAATGTTTGTTAATAATAATAATAATAATAATAATAATAATAATAATAATCTTCTAGCTCATGAAAGCAAATTAACAATTTTCCTCCTCAAACATACAGAAAACACAGTCAGACAGGCTTTCCTGAACCCAGTGCCCCTTAGAATGGTTGCAGATAGGCCCTTAAATTCCACAACATATCTGAGCAGTAAGTAAAAAAGTCTACATACCATATCAGCAGCTTTTTTAAAGTATTGAAGGGCTGTCTCATTGCTTTGAGGTACAATATCGCTTCCTTCCGAATACATCTGGGAGACAGAACAACTGATTAGTGTATAAAATCTTAGTGTATACAACATTTGAAGAGAGGTTGAGTTTTTTTAACATGCTGTTAGACTTATAAACAGCTCGTTGAATAAGGAAGTATTGACTGAAGTTCTTTTGCAATAAAACAGTACAACTTCAGTCAATGTGGAAAAAGGTTCCATTACAACCATATTGTTTCACTAATAGCTGAAAGTCATACATACGTACTCTTAAAATATTGATAATGCATAGAAGGCAACAGAGAGGGGCCTTTCATATCACTGGGACTGGTCAACTTAATTGTTGCAGAGTTTTTCAAGGGTTAATTTTTTGGGGGGGGGGACACACACTTAATTGATCTGTCTATCCAGAGAGTGTGGTTCCCGCGTTGGTCCCAAGTGACAAGTGACAAAGTGATTTGAATGATAAGCTGTTTCCCACTATATCCTCTAACCCATCTGTTTGTCCTCTCTGTGTGTTTACTACTTACTACCTGTTGTTTTTTTGTCTCCTACACCAATATATAATTTTACAGCTGTTTTTAAATATCTGGCCTCTCTCTTTACCCTCCTCCCATCTTGTCTTATCCACTCCCACCCATTCCATGCCCCCTCATATAGACCTGCCCTACATTTGCTCATTTTATATAATTCTACTGGCTATGCTACATGCTACATGCCCAAGGAAGACCCTTGTGTGGCCCGAAAACTTGCTTATTTCCACAAACAGTTGGTCCAATAAAAATATAATTCGAACCACTTAATCTCTTTGTCTAACTGGTCCCAGATCATCAAGCCAATACATTTTTTGGTGGGTATACCCTGACGGATAGCATACTGGGTACCCAACAGTTTTCTTGAGAGGAGAGATTGGACAGCACTTGCACCTGACTTGGTTGCAACCTAGGAAATACTGTAGTATTTTTTAAAAAAGAAATCAAACTAGATTTCATTAAGAGGAGGGGAATAAAATGCTTAAATACAAGGTGGAACCATTTTTGTTTAAGTCGCTAGACCATGTCCATAGTGCGGCATCTAAAAATGGCCTATTTTCAAAGGTGCCAAGCATCCAGCTGTCACCATTGGAACAATAACTCCCATTTGCACACTCAGGATAAAAAAATAATAATTCCTTACCTTTCCTAGAAAGGCCATCGCATGTGAGTTACCAGCATTAGCTGCTTGACTGAAGTACTCAAATGCTCTCTGTGGAGGAGGGGGAAAAGTTCAAAAGGATTTTAGCCAAAAACCAAGCCACTCATACACTAGAGTGGGACTGAACCTTATATTCAATGAGCAACAGAGGCATACAATCAAGTATTTCTCGAGATGTGCAGTAAGGGTTTGGTGAAGAGTAAGAAAACCCCTTAGTTATCAATCAATACATTTTATTGTTTTGGCCATTGGCTGTAACAAATTCAATACAAAATTAAACATTGAACAACATATCAAACACAACAATTTAAAATAAACTGTGAATACAAAACTATCAACAATTATTGACTCTAAAAATGCAAAAGGACATGTAAGATTTGCCTTGCCCTTCCCAGGGCTTGAGCTGGCGACACTTGACCCCTGCTCTCGCTAAGATCACCAATGATCTTCTGGTGGCTAAATCTAAACGTCTCTATTCCATTCTTGTCCTCCTTGATCTCTCTGCTGCCTTCGATACTGTTGACCACTCACTCTTGCTGGATTCCCTTCACTCCCTTGGCTTTTGTGGCTCTGTCCATAACTGGTTCTCCTCCTACCTCTCTGACCGCTCCTTTAATGTGTCTCTCTCCAACTCCGCCTCCTCCTCCTTCCCCCTCTCAGTTGGTGTTCCTCAAGGCTCTGTTCTTGGCCCTCTCCTCTTCTCGATCTATACCTCATCCTTAGGCAAACTCATTGCCTCCCATGGCTTCCAATACCACCTCTATGCTGATGACACTCAACTCTATCTCTCTACTCCCTCTCTCTCTCCCTCTGTTCAAGCTCGTCTCATCAACTGTCTCTCTGACATCTCTACCTGGATGTCTCAACGTCAACTCAAACTCAACATGGCTAAAACTGAACTCCTTATCTTCCCCCCTCATCCTTCCTCTCCTTCCTCACTGTCAATAACTATTGATGGAGTCACCATCCTGCCTGTCCCCCAAGCCCGTAGCCTAGGCTTCATCTTTGACTCAGCCCTTTCTTTTAAACCCTACATTGACTCTGTTGCTAAATCCTGTCGCTTCTCCCTCCATAACATTGCTAAGATTCGCCCTTTTCTCTCTGTCTCGTCTGCCAAAACTCTTGTTCATGCTCTGGTCATCTCTCGCCTCGATTACTGTAACCTCCTTCTCACTGGCCTTCCCCGGTCTCACCTTTCTCCCCTCATCTCTGTCCAAAACTCTGCTGCCAGGGTCATCTACCTCGCCAGTCGCTTCGACCATGTGCAGCCCCTCCTCTCTTCGCTTCACTGGCTTCCCCTTCCTGAACGAATCCTGCACAAGCTCCTAGTCTTCACCTATAAAGCTCTTCACAACCTTGCTCCCCCCTACCTCTCTGCACTTATCGCCCTCCATACTCCAGCCCGTGCACTTCGCTCCTCCTCTGTCCCTTCTCTCACCCTTCCACGCCTTCCCTGCTCCCCTAAGCGCCTTCGTCCCTTCTCACTTGCTGCCCCCCATGCCTGGAACTCCCTCCCTGTCCACATCCGCCTTGCCCCCTCCCTTCATACCTTCAAATCTCTCCTTAAAACTCACCTCTTTCGCTCTGCTCTGTCTGACTCTTTATCCTGCTGAGCCACTATTCCTATACCTACGATCGGTTTACCCTTATCCTTGCAACATGGACCTGCCTGCTGTCATTCTCATCGTAACCAAGCCAAGTACGTGCACTTGAGACCTCGCATCTTCATGAATGTTAGACCCCTTGTCTCTCCCTCTGTTCCCCTTCCTAAGTCTCTCCCCCAGCTCCTGTCTCTCAGATTGTAAGCCCTAGGGGCAGGGACCATGTCTATTTTATTACTTTGTAAAGTGCCAGGTACACTGCTGGCGCTATATAAATGTATGATAATAATAATAATAATAATAATAATAAGTAGAGAGTTTAAATAATTTAAACAAAGGAACATTAAAAGAAATAACAAAATTTACTTAATTTTAGCATTCTGCATTTTAATGGCCCGATGTCTCTGAACACTTAGGGCACATGCCAAATTAGCTGCCCTAAGAATCTTTTCACAATTTGTATTTGCATGCTAATACACAGGCCAATCGTGAGGTCTGACCTCAGTAAATTTTCTCTAGACACAATGGAATTAAGAATTTCTGCCTAACTTCTGATGTAATCAAATAAATAATGAATCAAGGCTTCCTGTTTCTGTTGACCACATGGGCAAAAACGTAATTCAAAAGGAATACGATTGTATCTACCTTCCAACAGAGAGGAAGGCATTAACTGGAATCGCAGCAGAGTAAGAGATTTACGTAACAAAGTTAGTCACCTCAGATATTTTTCACAATGATATTGTGTCTTAAAAAGATGCATCAGAGGGGCAATCCTACTCTGGGCCAGAGCCTCCATATCCCTCTGCACATAATTATCAATTAGGTGGTTTTTAACCATTCATTTAATTGTGTCACTGGGGAAATAATTCAAAAAGGTTATTGTAAGTCCCATCTGTTCTGCTAAGAAGCCTAATTTATGCTTTCATAGAGTGGAAGTCATCCTTTTGTTTTTCTATCCAGCACATTTTGGGAAGTGATTCATCCTCCTTGTCCATTAACCTAAACCAGTATGAAAAAAGATTCATGCATATATTCATTTCAGCCAGGAGAACTCCCGTTTCCAATCGCAACATATTAGTAGGTGTTCCAGGAGGGACCCCAAGAATTGACCAGAGCAGCCAATTTTGAAACATTTCAAGCTCCTCGACCTTCATGGAGCCCCAAATTTCTGCACCATATGAAGCTTGAGGTTTTAATTTATATTCTAATAGTTTCAGTGCAGGTAAGATCATCCCCCCTCCCTCTGTTCTCCAAAAACAGAGCACTCCATTCGTTGATTGAGCTAATTTGAGTTTGGTTGTTTGTATGCGATCACTCCATATACCCTTTGCAGAGAACATTAGCCCTAAATACTTATATTTGTCAACTTGTTCTAGGGGTGGGGTCAGATCTAATTGTCAACTCTTAGTGGTCCTGTGTTTTGAGAAAACCATAACTTTCATTTTGTCATAATTAACAGTTAAGTGATTCTTTATACAGTATTCACTCAACACCCAAGGATGAACTGTGGCCGAGCCACTAGGCAATAGCGATCATAATATAATCAAATTAGTTGCTGGAGGGAGAAAATTAATTAAAAGTACAGCACTGGTGTTTAATTTTAAAAAGGGAGACTATGCCAAAATGAGGACGCTAGTTACAAAGAAACTAAACGGCACAGTTGAAAGGACTACATGTTTGCAAGAGGCATGGAGGCTGTTGAAGCACCAACTTGGAAGCCCAGATTACATGCATCCCACAAGTTAAAAAAGGTAGCAGGAGGACTAAACGTCTACCACTGTGGCTAATGGAGATGCAAAGGAGGCTATTAGAGTCAAAAAGGCATCCTTTAAGAAATGGAAAGTTAGCCCCAATGAGGAAAATACAAAGGAGCATAAACACTGGCAATGTAACTGTAAGGTGCTAATAAGGCAGGCCAAGAAAGAGTTTGAAAGGAGACTTGCTAAAGAGGCAAAAACAAATAATAAAACCTTTTTCAAGTATATCAGAGGCCAGAAGCCTGCTAGGGAGTGGGTTGAGCCATTAGATGGGCACTCAGAGAGGAGACGGACATTGCAGAGAAGCTAAATGAGTTCTTTGCTTCAGTCTTCACTGCGGAGGATGTTGGGGAGAGACCCACGTCGGAACCCTACTTTGTAGGTGATGAATTGGATGAACGGTCACAAATCAGCGTGACCCTGGAGGAGGTTCTAGAGCAAATTGACAAGCTTAGTACGAACAAATCACCAGGGCCAGACGGTATTCACCCCAGAGATCTGAAGGAACTCAAATGTGAAATTGCAAACCTACTAGTAGTAATTTTAAACCTAATGTTGGCATCTGGCACTATACCCGAGGACTGGAGGGTGGCAAATGTAACCCCAATATTTAAAAAGGGATCCAGAGGTGATCCTGGAAGCTACAGAACAGTAAGCTTGACATCTGTGCCGGGCAAAATGGTGGAAACTATAATTAAGAACAGAATCACTGGGCATATTGATAAACATGGCTTAATGGCAAAGAGTCAGCATGGATTTAGCAAAGGGAAGTTATGCCTCACTAATCTCTTGGAATTCTTTGAG
>QEPC01010651.1:492526-531673 GCA_003113815.1 Sphenodon punctatus | reverse complement strand
TAGGAATTATTCACAAGGGAATAGAGAATAAAACTGAGGATATCATAATGGCTCTATACAAATCAATAGTGCGACCGCACCTTGAATATTGTGTTCAGTTCTGGTCGCCCCATCTCAAAAAAGACATAGCAGAACTAGAAAAGGTACAGAGAAGGGCAACAAAAATGATCCAGGGTAAGGAACAGCACCCGTATGAGAAGAGGCTTGATAGGTTGGGGCTTTTCAGCTTGGAAAAGAGACGGCTGAGAGGAGATATGATAGAGGTCTATAAAATCATGAGTGGTGTGGAACTTGTGAACAGGGAACGGTTATTTACCCTCTCAACTAGTACTAAGACTAGGGGACACTCCATGGAACTCACAGGTGGCAGAGTAAAAACAAAAGAAAGTATTTTTTCACCCAGCGTACAATTAGGTTGTGGAATTTACTGTCAGAGGAGGTGGTCAAGGCCAGCAGTATAGCTGAGTTTAAAAGAGGTTTGGACACATTTCTGGAAGATAGGATTGGGGAACAAAACCCTTTACTGTTGGAAGCCTAGAATGGATAGCATGGTGACCTTTTGGGTGCTTCTCCTAGGCCCCCGTGATTGGCCACTGTCCGAGACAGGATGCTGGGTTCGATGGACCGTTGGTCTGACCCAGTATGGCACTTCTTATGAACACCTGAAGTAGCCTGTTAAGTCCAATTTCAGATGTAGCCAATAAAACCATGTCATCTGCGTAAAGCAGAATTTATAATTTCCCACAGATACTTACTGAATGAAATTATATGCCCCTTAACTCAGTAATAATATCATGGATATAATAATTAAAGAGAAATGGGGCCAATACACAGCCTTGTTTGGCACCATTACTGACTGGAATATCCTTAGTCAAATGGCCTTCTCTAGATAAATACATCCTTAAGGGTTAGACTGAGTATAACATTTGCACCAGTAGTAACTATCTTTTATCCAAGTTAGATTCCCCTAACTTTGACCACAAAATAGTTCGATCCACATTATCAAAAGCTGCTCTAAGATCCACAAATGCAGCATGTAACTTTGTCTTCCTATTGTTAACATAGTTTTCTATCAAATGTGCTAAGACAAAACAATGATCTACTGTTGAGTGACCTGCATGGAATCCAGCTTGTTCCTCAGAGAAAATGTGGTTATTCTCAGCCCACTTTTCCAACTTGCTCAAAAGATATTTTGCATAAACTTTAGCCACTACATCGATTAAACAAACTGGTCGATAATTTCCAAGTTCAAGTCTACTCCCTTTCTTAAATATAGGAACGACTATACTAGTGCTCCATCCCGAAGGAGGATCCCTTGGTTGTTGAAAGAGACTATTTCTGATCCCCATGATTAATGTGATGTCTAATTTTGTATTTAATATTACACAGCATTGGGGACTGCAGAACCAATGCCCTTCTGGTTCTCTGAATGTCAGCTAGTGTGGCAGGTTTGCATTTGTTAAACTAAGACCTAGAACAAGGCCCACCCATTCAGATGTTTGCGCTAGACCCAGTACTAGGATTACAACCACCACCACCTTATTGGAGTAAACACTGTTGACGTACCTAGTACTGTACCATTCCAACAAAGTTTCAGCTTGATTAATGCCTCCAGAGCCCTGCACATAGCTGTCAGACATCAAATACCCAAGAACTACAACGAGTGTGCTTGTCTGCCAGAACATATCTTGTGGATGCATCACAGAATACGTTCCCGGTTTAATACATCATTCTGTCAATCTCTATGGAGATGGATCAGCAAAAGCTTCAAAGAGCTGAACTATAAACACCTTGCAGTATTGAAAGCCAGATGCATTTACTGCTTATTCAGCTAAGGCAGCATATTTATAAACTGCATGGGCAGATTCTAGTTTCAGATTCATGCATCTTTACATGTGTAAAGATGTTTGGCATACAGAAGCTCACACCCAGACATATGCAGAGAGATTTGTCATGCACTGGAGATGGGAGTTTGGCTCCATGTATTTTGGACTCTCAACTCCAGGGTTTCTAGTCAGTGGAGAGCAAAAAGAATCAAAGTTTATGTCAGAGTAATGCATGTAACTAGCTAATAAGAAAGAAATAACTGCTGTGTCAAACACATAGCTCTTACATTCCAGCTCTATTCCAAATCACTTTTTAGAAGCCTTGACATTTGAATCTTCTGAAAATTATTTATCAGTAGTATACAAGTGACACAAAGTGGGTACCTGGTGGTTTTGTTCTACACCTCTTCCTCCATGTAAATGTAATTGCCCAAGGCCAACCTGAGAAAACAAAAGTTGAAATTCACACATATCCCTTAACAAGACAAATCCCCTCAGAAACAGTGTCATGGCAGACTGACTACATGGTTCACATGCACAATGCTACGGCACATGAACCTGTATCAGGCTATGTTCTCACAAGCACACCAGATGTGGGTTTTTACTCAATAACTATCTCCCCCGTCTCCATTCTCACAAGCAGAGGGTGGGAGGCTAGATTAACAAGTAATGAATAAGGTAGAGATGCTGTGTGAGGAATACAAAGGAGAGAGTGTCAAGTTTTGCTGGAACAGCAGATGACTACAGAGAAGGGAACAAACAAGAGAAATTCCCCAGAAACGTACACCTGAACATTCCCCCAGAGTACAAGCCATCCTTCCCATTTTAATCCCACTTGTCTGAAGAGAGAATTATTTTCCTCATTATTCTCCCTTTAATCCATATGGTTGTGTTAATACAGGCAAAGTTAAAGTAGGGGGTAGTATGATGAAATGGGCTGTGGCCCCTTTAATCTGGCTTTCCCGTCACTGTGGCCATGCCATATAGAGGATGTATAAAACAATGGAAGGCTGCAAGGGAATTAGTCTGGTTGGTGAGGCTGAAGGGGAATGAACTCCAGAGGGGGAAAGAGAGAGAAGCAGCCCTAGGCTGAGGCGCTGCATACAACTAGCAGCGCTATAGAAATGATGACTAGTAGCTCTCCAAGGTCCTGAAATCCCAGACTCCAGAAAGAGAAGGGGTGGGCAAATCCCAGTGCAAGGCGGCTGTCTGAGGCGAGGCTTGCGTGTGCCTGCTGTATGGGAATACCTCAATAAAAGACTAGTGACCTTCACACATGGCTGGGCAAGTGATCCTGGAGCCGCTGAATGCCAACCCTCCGCCCCCCACACCCTGGCCATAGGGAGCTGCATGACATGTGGTGGAGAATGCAGGAATCTGGACACCCCTAGAGGAATGGGGAAGAGAAGTGAGTGCTCAGTCTGATGATGGACCTGGAGAAACATCTGACATGGATGCCACTTGAGGTGGCAAGTGGCACAACAGCAACAAAAACTGTTACAACAGCTTGCAACTCAGCAGTAACAACAGATGACACAGTAGCAGCAACAGCAGCACTAGTTGTCAAGAGACCTGGCTGTGCAACACCAAATGCATCAGCAACAGTTACTCCAGCAGGTGCTGCCAGCATTAGTGGCCGCAGGAACAGCCCTGTACCAGTACAATTAGCCAAGATAGGCCCAGCAGATGACTCCAAGACCTTCCTGGTCACCTTCAAAAGAGTGGCCTTGGCGGTGGGCTGGCCCAAGGAACACTGGGAAGTGCTACTGGCCCTAAACCTCACAGGCCCAGCACAAGGAGCATACCGGGCTCTTGATTCAGCTGAGGCTCAAGATTATAATGGCATGAAAGTGACCGTTCTAGACTATGACATTACTGAATAAATGTACCACCACCAGTTCCTGGAAGAACGACAGTCCCCTTGGGCCAGGTAAGGAACACTGCTGGCGATGGTTCAACCCTGAGGTTCAACCCACCAGGCTACAAGTGGCCAAGGTGATGTTGCTGGGACAGTTCATTCATATACTGCCTGCCAGGGGTCATGCACGAGTCCCAAAACGTAACCCAGGGATGCTAATGGAGGTGGTACACCTGATGGAGAATTACCTTGGTCCTGAGGACTCAAAGGTGGTGCCTGGCCCAACCCCAGGCAGGCCACAGGCCAAGGAACAATCAGGTCCTCAGGAGGGGGTCCCAGCACAGGGGAGGCAGTAAAGGCCCATTGTGCTAGCTTTGGGGCCTCCTTGGGGACTAGAGAAGCTTTTTCTAAAGGGCCAGTGGATGAAGCCTATGAGAGATACAGGGCCAAGAGGGAGTATATTTGTATTGGACCATCCTCAGGAAAGAGGTGACCTTATATTGCTCCTCTTGTCAAGGTAGTCAAATGACCAGCCATGGGAAGGTCCCTTATGTGCTACCTCTAAGTGAGGGGTCTCCTTTGAAAAAACTGAGATGGACATACTTTGCCCCTTGAAAAGGAGCAGTTTGGAATACCTCTATCTGCTAGCTATTGTAGATGTCTACACCACACAATACCCAGAGGCATTCCCATTATGAATGACAAACACTCCAGTAGTGGCAGCTGAACAGATGAAGCTCTTATCCTGGGTGAGATTCCCCAGGGAGATATCGACCAGTCAGCGCTTGAACTTTAACTTCTGCTTGCTTTTGTGGGAGGAAATTGTGCCATCTACTTTTGAAGATCAAAACCTTGAGAACCTCTGTTCACCACCCCTAAACGGATGCCTAGTTGAGATGTCTAAAAAAACAGAACCCCCCCGTCCCCCAAATACCTACTCAAAGATATGCTGCGTACATTTGTAGCAACATAATCCAGCCACTGGGACCAGTTATTGCCCCCCACCTCTTTGCTATGAGGGAAGTCCCCACTAGGTCTCAACCAGCGTTTCCACATTTGATTTCTTACATGGGAGGCAGTCAAAGGGCGTTTTAGATCTTCGCTGGCAAACCTGGGAACGGCAGGAGACAAGAGTGACCAACGAAGTCCAATATGTTCTCACTCTATAGGTAAAGCATTTGCCAAGGTAGACCAAACTTTCTCTATGCTGCCCCAGAGAGATCACTTTGTTTTCAATGACCTCTCTGCTGAGATGGATACAGAACTGTACCAGCTGTGGTATTAACTCCTAACCATTTGTAAGTGGAAATTGCTACTTCATTTCACATATTACTGTAGAAATGGCTGCTTTTAACATACAAGTGTTACCCAATTTTTAAATATTCTTGTGACATGAATTAATGACAGTATTGCAGATGCTGCTGAGAGGCCACTACAGGCAAATAATGACTTTCAAAGGGCAACTACTGTAAACTTGGATCATTTGTTCATCACAGCTTTTGATCCCAACCTATTTGCAGAATAAAGCTTCCCTGGCTTCTGTTTAATGGACACCAATTATCCCTGGCATGTTGTTGTGCTGCATACCCTTGTATAATGGTGAACATTTCCAATATAAGCCTGGCACTACACAAAATATTACTGAAGTAGAGGCAGAAGCAGCCAAGGACTCAAGAATATTCATGACACCTTTGTAGAAACACAAGTTCTAATTTTAGTTTGGCCATCTCGCTGCACCACAGTTCACCCAAATGTGCAGGTGACACCCCCACCAGAGCCCCTAAACTGCTTTTTCCTCTTGGGGCCTCTAAGCCCGGGATCAAAAGGAGAAAACTGCAATTTTCAGGTAAATCTTCACATGCCACCATAAGCAGCTCAAACCGGCCTGCAAGAGATTTCTTGTTAGACCCAACATACGCTGCCCTTGATGACTGTTTGGAAGCTACAGCTAGTGTGGAACTTGGCAGCTCAGCTCCTTTCGGGGGTGGGTTTCTGTGAGCGCATTACACCTGTGCTTTACAGTCTGGCGGCTCAGCTCTTTTCAGGGGTGGGTTTCTGTGAGCGCATTACACCTGTGCTTTACAGTCTGTACTGGCGGCTCAGCTCCTTTCAGAGGTGGGTTGCTGTGAGCGCATTACATCTGTGCTTTACAGTCTGTACTGGCGGCTCAGCTCCTTTCGGGGGTGGGTTGCTGTGAGCACATTACATCTGTGCTTTAGTCTGTACTGGCTTCCTATAAGCTTTCTGGGCACAATTCAAGGTGCCGGTTTTGACTTTTAAAGCCATAAATGGCCTGGGCCCTGCATATCTGAAAGACCATCTTTCCTTCTATGTTCCACTGTGACCCTTGCAGTTGGCTGGGAGCACTCTCTTGCGGGTACCACCAGCTAATCTTGTCCATACAACAAGGGACCGCAGAGAGGCCTTCTTGGTTGTTGCCAGAGGGCTCCCTTCTCCCAGAGGTCTAAGTCCAAGTCTATTCTGGCTGTGGCAAAGAAAACTTAAATCCTGGCTGTCTCCACCTTGAGTTAGAATCACTGGCTGCCCACTGTGACAAATTTGCCACCAACTTTGCAGATGAAGTCATTTGTATTTGGCTCAACTTGGGCGCTGCCACTTTGGGTGCAGAGTCAGCGTTTAGGGTTGAGGAGGCTCGGTCTTGTCCGGTTTACTTGGATCAGCTTCAATTAATTTCACCTACTCATGCAGAGGATGTGTTCAGTGAGGTGCGGGCAACTAGTTGTGAATTAGATCTATGCCCGTCTTGACTGGGGGCATTTCTGGCTGGGTTTGTCAATGGTTCCCTTCAGCAGGGCAGGGTGCCTGATGGCCTCAAAACTGCAGTCATCCATATCTTTCTCAAGAAATCTTCTCTTGTTGTTGACTCCCCTGCCTGTTATCACCCCGTCTCTAACCTTCCCTTTTTTTCTATTGAACGGGTGGTTACCGTGTAGCGTTGGGCACATCTTGATGCTATTGGATTCCTGCACCCATGTCAGTCATCCTGGGCATACCAGAGTCTGTGCTTGTGGCCTGGTGGTAATCTATGCTTTGAAACCAACAGGGGACATTGTACCCTGTAGATTCTGTCCAATCTTTTGGCAGCTTTTGATACAGTTGATCATGGGGGTGTTGACACCTGCAGAATCTGGCTGGTGTGCACAGGACTGCCCTTGAGTGGTTCTATTCATTTCTGGCTGGGAGAAGCCAGAGGGTGGTGGTTTGTCATCCCCTCAGGAGCTCCCTTGTAGGGTCCCACAGGGTTCCATCTTGTCTCCACTCCTGTTCAATGTAGGAGTTATAGGGTAGAAAATAACCGTTTTTAACCAAAGTTTTGGGTAGAAAATTGTTTTAAATTAAAAAAATAAATCAAATAAATGTGTATCTGAGACGTCTAGGCAAGATCGTTCTGAGATTTGGTGTCAAGTGCCAGCAACATGCCGATGACACCATGTTTTCTCTCTCTCCTTTTAATCTGACCCAGGTCCTGCAGTCTTAGTGCTTACCCACTGCCTGGCTGCCATTGGGGACTGGACGTGGGCGAGCCGATTGAAGCTGAATTCAGACAAGACTGAGGTGATGACGGTTGGCTGGTCATGTGACCTGGGGGACATATGATCCCGTTATTGATGGGGTCCAGCCTCCCTTAGTCATTCAGGTTCGCAGCCTTGGGGTGCTCTTGGATCCACTGCTGCACCTGAATGGTCAGTTTGCAGCGGTAGCCAGGAGCACTTTTCACCAACTTCACTGATGAGAAGGCTGCACCCTTTTTTTTTTTTTTTTAAATCAGATTTGGATCTGGCCACCGTCGTCCATGCCTTTGTAACTTTGACGCTTAACTAATGCAATGTGCTCTTGAAGACTGTTTGGAGGCTGCAGTTGGTGAGGAAAGCAACAGCCCGCCTTCTGTAAGGGGTGGGTCACTGGGAGCCCATTACACCAGCGCTCTGGAGTCTGCACTGACTGCCAATAGTGTTCCGGGCACAATTCAAGGTGCTGGTTTTAACCTATAAAGGCCTAAACTGCTTGGGCCCCAGGTATCTGAAGGATCGCCTCTTCCCTTATGTTCTGCTGTGGCCTCCGAGGTTGGCCAAGGGCACCCTCTTGCAGGTTCCAACTGCCTGCGAAGTTAATTAATTATTTAAATAAATAAATAAACAAATAAATATTCTGGAGGCAGTGTAAAACTTCTCTTTTTGGCAAAGCATTTGGCAAACAGATAAGGGTTGGGATTTTTTAATGGTATTTTATTGTATTTCTGTTCTACTGTAAATATAAATAAATTGTTGTAAATAAATATTGTTTACTGTATTTCTGTTTTTATTATTGTAAGCTGCCCTGAGACTTTGGGGAAGGGCGTGGTATAAATTTAAAATAAATAAATACCTGGGCTTGCACATCTCCTTTTTCAGCAAGAAATTGGTAATACTGAATCAAGTCTTCCTCCAGCATCCCACTGGCCATTCCTGGATTTTCCACTTCATCCGGTAGGCGAATTCTCTGCACCACTGTGCCTCCCGTCAGAGAAATATCACTAGCCACTAGAGAGGAGGAAAAGTTGGTAAAGGAAGGGAGGACACAAATTTACTTGATTTTGTTAAGCTACTGCAGAAAACTTTAATTTAAACTACCTTTTTTCGTACTATGCCAATATAACTGTTTTATTAAAGATACTCCAATCTCACAAGCTGGACAAATAATGGCTTCAAAGCCAAGACTAAGTTATTCTAGAATAATCTATGCAGACTGTGACCTTGTGTCTTGTACAGAGGGCAATTACACAATTTAAAAAGCAACTGTGATAATTTTGGTTGCAGTTCTACGGCTGTGCTTTCTGTCTGGATAATGCAGGACACTGATTATGGAATCTTCACTCTGAATTCAAGTTACTTTAGGTAAAACAAAACTATCAAGTTTTGTGTTTTTCTAAAGTACCTGAGTAGTTTATAATCTTCCATCTATCTAGCAATGAGACTGAAGAACTATGGAGTCCTTTGAGAATAAAAGCACCATACAAAATGAAGGATATTACCAAGTTAGCTTGGCTCAATCAGGCACCACAAGTTATTATTTAATTTTATTTGTTTCCCACTCTATCCTCAAGTCAGCTTACAACAAACACGTAAAACACAAATATAAAATAATTAAAATCCCACAAAATTAAGAACACCCACATCAACTTCCCCACAAACTATACCTGCCCACTGAATGCCTGGCAAAATTGAAGGTCTTCTGGAGGTAGTGTAAGAACTTTCTAACTAGGGATGTACCGAATAGTACTTTCAAGTACTCAGGCTGAATACTGAAGTTCCGAAAAATCGTCCCAAGTACTCAGCAGCCCTTTGGTGCTGTTTCCGAAGTTTCGGAATTCAGACTCGGAATTCCAGACCTCTGAAAACTTCTGAATGTTGTTCCAAAGTTCTTGAACCCACAGTCAAAGCACTACCCAGAAAGCTGGCTAGCAGGAGTGGCACTATCGTTCCAGAAGACAACCCCCCCAAAAAGTGAAACTGTATGCAGAAATAAATAAATAAAAAACCAGTGTACCCACAGCATGGCCCACCATCAGCAGTGAGTGCACTCACTTTAATCATGCCAAACAAGTAGTGCACAAAAATCAAGGCTAGCAAGGGACAGTCATTCAAGAAGAATACAACAACCCCTCAAAACAGTCTGCAACTGGAAATAAATCCCACCATAAGCCAGCAAGCCCAGGCCCCAGCAGTCACAAAATTAAGAAGCCAGGCATTCACACTCTTTGGCATGGCATTGGTAACTTGAATAGACCTGGCAAGGGGAAGCGGAGCCAGGCAGAGATCCCTCTGGTCTCATGGTATCAAGTGCCAACCAAGCAGCAGGCAGAACTAGAAGCAATGTGGTCCCCAATTTTTTTAAATTTTATTTTTTAAAAACTGCATGGCATGGTAAAGGTAACCCCCATCCCCCAGCATTGGCCCTATGGACAGGACAGGCACCCCTCCCCCCAGCTGATTACTTGCAGATCCACCAGCACTGTAACACATGGCCAAATTCACAACAGAGAATGGACAAAATGGCTGCAGCCACTTTTATTTTGCCCGGCCAGCCAATCAAAACTTGCCATCTGGCTTATCATTACTCAACTGTCCCCTCCCATACCCCCCTGCTACCAAATATGGCACTAAGTTTCATTTCCAGAAGAAGCTCAACTGTCCACCAGCCTCCTATGCATGCAGTGGTTTCCAACGTTTCTGAAGTTTTCTGAATGATCTTCGGAACTTTGGACTTTCTGAACTGAATACCGTAATCTTTGACAGTTTCCAAAGACCAAGTTACAGCCCTACTTCAAACTAAGGCGCAGACGAGCCTCCAAGGGAAGGAGGTTCCAAAGCTGTGGGGCAGCCACTGAGAATGTGTCTCTGCGGGTCCAAGTCTTATGAAATTGGGCTAGTGATGGAACCCAAAAGAAGGCACCCTCGGTAGTTCTTAAGGGCTGCGAAAGAGCATAAGGAGAAAGATGGTCCTTCTGATATGTATGGTCCAAGCAGTTTAGGGTTTTAAAAGCTCAAAACTAGCACCTTGAATTTATTTATTTATTTTACAATTTTATACCCCACCCCTTCTGCAGAGCAACTCGGGGCGGCTTACAATTTAAAACAAAAATATAAAACATATAACTGTGCTCGGAACACTAGAGGTAGCCAGTGCAGACTCTTATTCACTTATGTAATGTGCTCCCAGTGACACTCCCCCATCAAGAGGCAGGACACTGCATTTTGCGCCAGTTACAGCCCCCAAACAGTCTTCAAGGGCAGCCCCACATAGAGCTCATTGCAATAGTACAGCCTCGAGGAAATGAAGGCATGGATGACGGTGGCCAAATCCACAGTGGAAAGAAAGGGATACAGCCTTCTCATCAGATGGAGTTGGTGAAAGGCACTCATGGTCACAGTCACAACCTGACCTTCCAGGCGTAGCTGAGGATCCAGGAGTACCCCAAGGTTACGCACCTGAGTAGCAAGGGGAAGCAGGACCCCATCAGTGATGGGAGTCCCAATCCACCCCAGGCCACAGGGCCGGCCAACCATCATCACCTCCGTCTTGTTTGGATTCAGCTTCTGACAGCCCACCTGCATCCAGTCCCCAATAGCAGCCAGGCACTGGGTAAGCACTAAGACTGGGTCGGATGAAAAGGACAAGTAGATGTGGGTGTCATCCACATATTGAAGACAATGCAACCCAAACCTATGCATGGTCTTGCCCAGGGCCTTAGATACACGTTGAACAGGAGGGGAGACAGGATGGAACCCTGTGGGACCCTACAAGAGAGGGAGGAGGGGGAAGAAGAACAATCCCCCATCACCACTTGCTGAAACCTCCACGACAGGAATGAACGGAATGTCAGGTCCCACAGCCGTGTCAACAACACCTCATGGTCAACTGTATCAAAGGCCGCTGAAAGATTTAAAAAGGATCAACAGGGTACAATATCCCATCAATCTCTCAGCGACGATCGACCAGCGTCACAAGCACAATCTTGGTGCTATACCCAGGATGAAAGTCAGACTGACATGGGTCCAGGAATCCAATTATATCTAGATGTCCCTGCAGCTGCCTGGCAACCACCCGTTCAATAACCTTCCCTAAAAATGGAAGCTTAGAGACAGGGTGATAGATGCCCAAGGAGTCAGCGTCAAGTGATGGTTTTTCAAGCAGGGGCTGAACCATGATCTTGAGGGCTTCTGGAGCTCTGCCCTTGAAGGGAGGCACTGACAATCCCAGACAGCAAAAGCCCCAGTCTCTCACGGCTGGCTTTCACCAACCAAGGTTATCAGTCTGTTCAGCTACAGATGAAGTTTTCTTCTTTCCATCAAATGAAATTTATCCTTGACAAAGATGTTTTATGCCAGGGATGCTCAACTTCAGTTGGGGGTGGGCTGCAATAAACTGGCCACACACATGTCCTACTCCCTAATCCAGGAGTCTCAGCACCCTGACCCAAACTTAATTTGATTCTATTTAAGTTTAGCTAACAGCCTGATCTTCCTGTGTAGGACTGAAAACAAGAATAGATTTTATTCTCGTGAAAATACTGTGAGAATCAAGGATCAGGGCCGAGCTCTCAGACATCTCAACCCCAATTCAAATTCTCGCAAGATTTCTCACTTCCCTCTACCCTTTCCCACTGCGCCCAGGCTGGTCTCCCTGCTCGGAGAAAAGGATCAGGTCCGAGCTCTCACAGACATCTCAACCCCAATTCAAATTCTCGCAAGATTTCTCACTTCCCTCTACCCTTTCCCACTGCGCCCAGGCTGGTCTCCCTGCTCGGAGAAATTTAAGTGGGGAGGGAGGAAGAAGCCATGCTGCTCCCTGCCCAGGTTTCTTACTTTGTCTGGAGATGGCAGCTGTCTCAGTGGGGAAAGCTTTCTGACCGCAAATATTCAGGAATGGATTGNGTTACCAGCAGTGAGCAGCCAGTACAATGCTGAAAGGCCATACTGAGCCATCCTCTTCTCTTCAGCTATCTGCCCTCCCATCTCAAGTTCTTTCTGGATGGGAGGAGGAAAGCAGGAGGGGCAGGGAGGCAGACCTTGAGTATTCTACTGACTAACAGGAATCTGAGCACCTCACAGAATACTGAAAACCTGTGCTGAGCCCACCTCTTCTGTTCAGTTCCCTCCCTCCCATCTGTTTCCAGCCCCAAGCAAGGTAGTCACATGGGTAAACATGTTCAAATCAACTACTGAACTCCTCTCCGTTTCTAGATGGGAGGGGGGAGCTGAAGGGAAGAGGTGGGCTTACCACAGTTTTTCAGCATTCTATTGGCTGCTGATTCCTGTTAGCCGATAGAATGCTAAGGTATCAGCTGAATCTGCCCCTTCTGTTCTCCTCCCCACCTCCCATTCCTGAAAATTTGCCATCAGAAAGCCTTTCCCACCAAGACAGCAGTCAGCCCCCAAAAAGGTAAGAAAGCTGGGCAGGGAAGTGTGGCTTCCTCCTCGCTCACTCCCCACATCAGTACTGGGGAGGGGTGGGAATATCAGTATCTGATAAATCCAATAATCAGGTGTATCGGATTAATCCGGTATTTACCTGTATCGGCATACCGGATTTTTAACATTGGCCGTTTTACCGTTTTTTTTACATTGCGGCCATTGAAATCAATGGCCGCAATGTAAAAAAAACACGGTAAAGTGGCTAATTTTAAAAATCCGGTATGCCGATACCGGTAAATCCAATACCGGGGAGATCCGATACCGGTAAATCCGGTATTCTCCCCGGTGTCCCATCCCTAGACTGAGTATTCTGTTTTTCACAATTCTCATTTTTCTCAGCAAGAATCCTCGTTTGCAAGAATGAGACGAGAATTGTGATTCTTGTCGAGAAACACGAGAAAGCCAGAATTGAGTTTTAGCCCTATTCCAGTGGATAATGTACTTGAACTCACATATATAACCTCCTGCACCCACACCTGGAAATACCACAGGTACTACAGCCCTACTCGCTGCAAACAGAGTTAATCCCCAGGATACCTGCTGTTGTAGGAAGTCCCTGGGCGCCACACCATCAAAGCAGTTGGCCTTTAGGAGCCTCAGAAAGATGCCGCTACCCCCAGACACATCCCACAGGAGTCTGTCCTGCAGTCAATTCTGGTGCAAGGGGCGTCAGAGATTTGCTGCTGCCACAACGGGAATTGGCTACTGGGAACCTCTGCTGCTGCTGTAACTGGCCCCTAGGATTCCTGAGGAGCAGCAGCAAGAACTGGCTCTGGAGCTACCAACACCACTGGAGCTGGCCCTGGGGATACTCTACTGCCACCAGAATCCAGAAAGCTTCCAGTCTCATGGCTGGAGGTCTTTCCCACCTCTTCCAGCTGCCACTGCCACAAGGGAGGTTCTGTTTCTGTGCCCCTCCAGTAGGCAGGTTTCCTTCCCAAATAATGACAAACCACCATGGAGTGCGCACGAGTGTAATCTCTCTTCTAGCGCTGCCAGCAGCAGCTGTCTAGGATTCCCGGGGCAGCCGTTGCTCTGCAGGTCACAGAAAACCTTGAGCACCTCTGTTTTAAACCATTCCAAATGTGCATGCTAGATAATAGGAAAATATACCATGATTAGCTACAAGCCGATAGTGAGTGAGAGCAGATTCACAGCTCTGAAGGACTCCAATCCCAGCCCAGTAACGGTAACCCTGGAAAGAAACAAGAAGGAACCACCACTTGTTATCAGGATATTTAGTTAACTGAATGGGCAGAACAGTAAGCCAGATGCTTTCAGAACAGAGAATGCTCAAGATTATGCAGGGTAAACAAAATGCAAGCTCACAGAATTTGGGGATAGTAACCAGTTACTTCTAACACAAAAGTAGAAAAAGCTAGCCAATGATTCTGTAATCTCATCAGGAACAAAGCTCTTAGGCAGATTTTGCTGCATCATGGGGAAGGCCAAGAAGTACACTATATTTAAGTATACCTTATTCTGTACTTTAGTATTTTTAATGGGAGGCTTCTTTAAAAAAATTAGGACAATATATCTTCATAATCTGAAGTGTTGGATGGAAAATATACAAAGGAATGCATTGTTCTTTGGCCAGGTTCAGCTTCGTAAGTCAGTAGAAAATTCACTTACTAATATCATGTGCGCTATCAGGTTTCCTCCAAGGGCTCCGAAAGTGTAGTATACCAGTGCCTAAGAGAGTACAAGATTGTCAACTATTTGAATTGGGGGGTGTCAAGTTAAAAACAAAAATGAAGCTTCACTTGAGTTACCTTTGCTTGGCTGGAGTTGACACCAAGACCAGATGCATAGAGAAATCCAAGAGCCTGAAATAGAAAATAAAGTGATTGAACACATGGAGATTTCAGAATTTGATAAACTAAGGGTGTTGAGAGGATTAAGATGCTTGTTTAGTGCTTTGGGAATGAAAAGCTCTACATAGAGCAGGGTCTGCTGGCAGTGAACTCCACACGAGTGCTGCAACTAGAACTTGCTCCTTACCACAGTTCTAAATAGCCCCAACTGTATGAGCTTTCAAGCATGTTGAAAGGGCTCTTTATTTGACAGAAGTAGGAAGGAAAGGGAAAGGCCAGTGTTCAATTCTAGAAATAAGAGATTCTTTTGCTGTTCTGAATTATTGGCTTTCCAAGATAGTTGTTTGTTCATTAATTTTGCTGCCAGAGAATCAAGATATCTGCTGAAGTGCCTAAAGCATTTTCCATGGATTTTTGTTACAGTTTTAATCTATGGGAATAAAATTAGAATTCTTGCTCATCTGCGTAGTACAAAAAATGGCCCAACTTGGGCAACTTGTATAGTTCAATATGTTGGTGTAGCCCAGACATTTTATGTACCGTAAGCAGTTAAGCTAATTCAACTAAAGTCACGGCCACATCCAACACTCTAGAACCAATAAAGCTGTGGGAGACGAAGCTATGGCTCATGAATAGCATTTGAATGCAGGCATTATCCTAACATTTGTCTGCTGACCTTATGTGGACTGGGCCTCAAATGGAACGAACAGGCTTGCTGCAGTTGGGGTGGGAGAACCCTAACAACCAAATGGCTGCATCAGTGAATTTCTGACAATCAAAGTCTCATTCAGCGGAGCTGTTCTGGGTGGTAAGGGCCCTAGTTAACCCAGCCTGTCTCCACCAGGAAACAGTCATCTAACACCCACCGAGACATTTATATTAATTACTTTTGGTCAAAATTGCTCGTATTCACAACTTGAGCACTGCCATTTCAACTGCAGAGTCAGATCTTGTCCTGTTTAGATCAGTTTCAGTTGGTATCGCCCATCAATGTCAGGGAGGTGCTTGGGGTGATGAGGGCAACCAATTGTGAATTAGAGCCTTACCCATCCTGACTGGTGAAAGCCAGAGAGACATTGGGGCCATTGTTGGCTGGGGTTGTCAAAACCTCTCTATGGGAGGGGAGGGTGTTGGACGCCCTTAGAACAGTGGTGCTCTGGCCCCTGCTTTAGGGAAGGTTACTGAATGGGTAGTTACCCCAAAACTGCAGGCTCATCTTGACACCATTCAATTCCTGGACCCATTTCAGTCAGATTTTCTTCCTGGGTATGGCACGAAGACTGTGCTTGTGACATTGGTCGATGATCTGCACCTTGAAAGCGGAAAGGGGAATTCTACCTTGCTGATTTTGCTATATATTTCAGTGGCCTTTGATACAGTTGATCATGGGGTGTTGCTGACATGGGACCTGGCAGGGGTGCACGGAACTGCTCGAGTGGTTCCACGCTTTCCTGTCTATGAGGTCCCAGTGGGTGGTGATGGGCAATTGCTTGTCGTTCCCTCAGGACCTCTCCTGTGGTGTCTTGTAGGATTCTAATCTGTCTCCCCTCCTGTTCAATGTGTATCTGAGGCTGCCGGGTGAGGTCATTTGAAGGTTTAGGGTGAGAGGTCATCAATAGGCTGATGACACTCAACTCTACCTCTCTTTTTCATCCAACCCAGGTCCCGCAGTCTTGGTGCTTACTTGATGCCTGGCTGCTGTCGGGGACTAGATGAGGGCGAGCTGACCGAGGCTGAATCCAGACAAGACTGAAGTGATGATGAATGGCTGGACTTGTGACTTGGAAGGGATACCTGTTATTAATGGAGTCTGGCCCTCTGTGGCTTATCAGGTTCACAGCCTTGGACTGCTTCTGGATCTTTCGCTGCGCCCGGAATACCAGGTGGCAGCGGTGGCCAGGAGCGATTTTCACCACTTCCATCTGGTGAGGAGGATGTGGCCCTTTCTTTCTGACTTGGATGGTCATCTTCCACTGTCATCCACACTTTCATCAACTCGTGGCTAGATTACTGCAATGCGCTCTATGTGGGGTTGCCCTTGATGACTGTTTGGAAACCAGCTGGTGCAGATTGTGACGGCTCACCTTCTTTCAGGAACGCGTCACCAGGAGCACATTACACCAGTGCTCCGAAGTCTGCACTGGCTCCCTATAGTTTTTCGGGCACAATTCAAGGTGCTGGTTTTGACCTTTAAATCGCTGAACAGTCTGGGTCCATATATCTGAAACAACGCCTGTCCTACCATGTCCCATTGAGGCCCCTACGGTCGGTCTGGAGCGCCCTCCTGCAGTTTCCATCTGTTAACCTTTGTCTGTAGGACGGGGGTGCGCAGGAGGGCGTTCATGCCCTGGTTTTGTGAAACTCCCTTCCCCAGGAGGTTCTCTTGAGCCCAAGAATCTTCCGGAGGTGGTGTAAAACAAGCATTTGGTGGGCAGGTGACTGGATTTTTGGGTAGGGTTATGGGGGAGGGCAGGAATTTTTTATTACTTGAATTTTATTGTTTCCCCTCCCCCAGTCTTTAGATTGTAAGCTCTCAGGCAGGGACCGTGTCTATCTTATTCTCTGTAAAGTGCCAGGTACATTGCTGGCACTATATAAAAGCTTATAATAATAATAATAATAATAATAATAATTTTGTGAATTGTGAGCCTCTCCGGGAAGGGTGGTGTATAAATTTGAATAATTTATAAATAAATAAATGGGAGTGGCCTTTAGGTTAGATTTATTCTTAAATAAATGGCATCCTTTAAAACAAAAACATCCTGGTTGACATTTCTAGCATTCAGTCCAACAGAACTTACAATGCAATCCTCAAAGCAATTAGTGCTAGTTCTTAGCACCAACACGAGTCTCAGCAAAGTAAATGTGACTTGTGCCAGTCCTAAATAGTTTAACTATCATGCTGTCCATCACTGAAAATATTTATTGCTTGTAAACGAACCCAAGAGGCAGTTAATCACTTTAATAGCAGCTGGCTGAAGTAGTTTCACTGCTAAGCTTGAAAGAAAAACACAAATCACAAAGCAATAGGGAAGAATGGATAATGGACAACTACTCAAACAAGCATCAGAACTTTTTAGTAACTTTAGACAAGTTACAAGCATAGCTCAGAGCCAGAGAGTCTTCGATCACTTCTCCTATAACGCAGGCTTAAGCGGCTCCTTTGACTTCCTTTATCTTTGTAGGAGGGATGACTACAAGAGTCTGGAGAAATTTATATTAATATGTGGGGAGGGGAAATCAGAATCACTTAAAATGTATTGAGCAATTGTCTTTCAGATGGAACAAACTCTCCCTATAACGTCTGATTTTTAATTTTTCTTAAAAATGATTGCAGTAATGGTTTTAGTATTATTTTTTTTAAAAAACCACTACATTTATCAACTTTTCAGTAAGAGTGGCTGCTTAATGGCAAAAACGTGTGTGTAGATATTTAAGAAGATTTAAATTAAGGAGAGTGTGAAAAGAAAATCTCAGAGCCTAAGATGTCAGGATATGGCTCTCTGCCAGAATCCAACTGCGTGTGTCTTAAAAATGCACATAATACAAACTTTATTGAGAACCTACAATTTTTGGTAAGAAGAATACTAGGAACATTTAAAAAAACCACACTATTTATCTGGGAAGCTGACAACTTTTGGATGGAAAAGAAAAAAATCCAATTAAGTCACATAGCATAACACGACGAAGATAACCCAGTTCCATTCCATTTAACTGCTGTCAAATTCCCAGCGCAATCTATAGAACCTTGAGAAGGCTCAGCAATCAGCTCTTAGTTATCTTTCTGCAAGTCTCACAGCCAAAGAGAAACATAGCCAGCATGCCAACTTCGAAGTTTCAACTGATTTATTCTAGTCACCAACTTCTGAGGTAAAATAATGAGCAAACCAGACCTCTCTAGTATTTGTACTAAAGTACTGTTTATTACACACACACACACACACACACACACACACACACACACACACACACACACACACACACACACACACACACACACACCTTTTAAAAGAACATTGTCTTAACCATTTAATCAAGTGATCATAGTTCTAGTGACTTAAAACTTTAAGAGACTGTTAAAGGTGCTGGCAGAAAATTGAAGTATAATGTATCCAAAGAAGGGATACAGCACAAGCAACTACAGTGCACAAATATCTCCATCAATTTTCCTCAACTGTGGCAGAAAAGTACAATCTAACCAAATCAGTTATTGATTTTCTTATGTGCTGTCTAACACAAATGTTCATTAAGATGCTAGGATATCTACAAACATTTAGTTAACCAAGAAGCACTCTAAGGAAGGATTAGTCAACTTCTTCCTCCTGGGGGCTGCTTTACAAAATACGAGCTCTGAAGGCTGCATAGACGTTGGGGGCAGGAGTGCTTAAGGGGTGTGTTGAAAGAGTTCAGATCATAGATCTGGTGCCAAGGTTCTGTCCTCTATACTTGTGTGCATGCCTTCAACTGTGCTCCCTTACGCCAAGCTTGTTTTTCAGCTGTTGGGAATAGGAACTGGATCCGGGGGTCAGATCTAGAAACTGGAAAGCGGCCACATAAAAAGCTTGTCATGGGCTCATTTGGCCCCTCGAGCCTGAGATTCCCCAGCCCTGCTTTAATGTATACTTACCGTTTGCCCTTTAGGAGATCCCTCGTCAGTCAGTTTCTCAGACAGCTCTTTAGATGACTGGATATTTTGCTTCAGGTAGTCCCCAAACAACAAAGCATACGATACTTTCTCCATAGCCTTGGTATGGTTCATATCAGCTGCTTTCACAAGATACTGATATGCTCTTAAAGAAAAATACATTTGAAGGCTTGGTCATTTTTTAATAAGTATAAATTCCATCATAAAGCAAAAGATACAGGAGAAGCTTTTCACTCTTAACTTTTCCCCTCTTAGCAAAATATTTTATAACCCCCTTCATAGCTCCAGGAAGGCATTTGCTTTATAACCACCCAACAAATTCATGATTAAGATACCTAAAATTATTTATTTAAATTTATATGCCGCTTTTCCCAAAAGGCTCAGGGCAGCTCACAACAGTAAAAAAACAGACACGCAAAAATCTCCTAAAACCCCTCAACCCCTGACCAAGCCTACCCGATACCACCTCCCAGTTCCCCACACCCAAACCTCCACACAACCTTATCCCAAAGTCACCCGTCAAACCCGACCCCTATCCCCCCACAAAATGTCCCCCACCTGCTCCGCAGGGGCAGTTCCATGCCTGCGCTGGGCAAGGCCTGGGTGCAGGACACCCCCACATCATGTCCCCATCCCTCACCTGCCTCTGCATGCTAGTAGTGCTGCTGCAGCAGCAGGGACACCAATGGGACTGGGAGATAAAACTGTTTGTAAACAAACTCCCCATGTGAGTGATCAGAAGGTTGTTGTCTTGTAAAGAAAGTTCTTTGAGATGGTTCCTAACATTCTCAAAACCGGGTCGTGCATGATCACCATATTCAAAAAATAGACCACGTGATGGTCTCGAGCTCCTCTAGTATAAAACGCACTCTCCCCCTCAGAATGACAGTTCCTTCCAACCCTTTCTAGGAATATAAGAAAATTGCATGCAGGGCTGGAAGGGTGGGTGTTGTGAGAATGTTAAGAGATCTTGAAGAACCTTGTTTACCAGGCAGCAACCTTCTGCTCTTCGAGTGTCTCCTCACAGGCCATTTTTACATGGCTCCAGTGGATGGGGAGGGGGGGGGGGTTCGTGGACATGATGGTGCATGAGTAGGGCATGCATACGGCCACACACGCATCCCCGCTCACCTGCACCCATGGAGCAACCGCCGTTTCCCACGGTTGCCCCATGCATGGGGACGAGTGTGTGTGTGTGGGGTGAGTGGGGATGTGTGTTAGGTGGGCGCGTGCACCCCGACTCACCGCAGGCACTGCATTGTTCACACGGTGCTCCCCCACTCATGAACATGCAGAAATCTACGTGTTGATGGGTGGGAGAAGCCTGTGTAAAAAGGACCACATTCTCACAACTGTCTTACTTATACTATCTTAGGTAGGAATTTAGGATGTAAAGCAATATCTATTCTATCTTGGAAAAATCTGCAAATATGGTTCTAACATTATTATGGCTGATATTTCACTAACTCTTCTTAATGAAGTTATTGCTAAGGAATACTGTCTTTAAACCCCCACCCCATAACTAGTTCATTTGTGCCCCCCATATAATCAATTCATGCTGCCCTGGGGGTGCAGATGAATTGGTTATGGGGTGGGGGCAACGTGAATTGATTATGGGGGCACAACTGAACTGGTTTTTAAAAAAAATATATATGCACACACACATATACACATTAAAAAAAAGTTCCTGGCCTCCTGGTGAGAGGGGGGAAGGCAGGGGCGGAACGGGCCCCTGGCCAAGAAGTCAAGATAGGCCCCTCTGTGTGTCCCGCCGGCAGGCCTAGGGGTGCCACCCAACTCAGCAGGTCTGGGGGCGCTGCTATCAAACAGAAGCAACGCCCCCAGACCCGCCGGCAAGACACAAAGAGGGAAGCCCATCTTGCCTTCTTGGGCAGGGGCCCATTCCGCCCCTGCCTCCCCCCCCCTCCCTTCACCGGGAGGCCAGGACACCAGACTGTACATCAGTCCTATGTACATTTCCTATTTGGCACAATGCACGTATTTGTGTTGAAGAACGGGCTTACTCTTTCTTCTGGGCCTTTTTACTGCTTCCATTAAGGATTCTCATCCCTGTCTGGTAAACATCCTCTGCTTCTTGCATCTGTCTTCTCTTATTAGTCTGTTCTTCAGCTGAAACAAAAGTGGTAAGTGAATCATCAAACACAAGAAACTGATCTAAAGTTTCTACTTCTGCTGCTCTAAGAAGATTCTGTCTTGGACACATGATGGTATTACTACAGGGCAGGGTACGCATTGTGATGGGAGGAGGTTATTCATAAAGTGTAGTCATGCTTTTATAATCACTTCAGTGTATCGCTCTCTCTTCTCATTGGCTTTGCTTGCACCCTGCTCATGCCACCATTCTACAAGGTGAAGTGGAAAAGGAGGTTATAGCAACAGAGACACTGGGTTCAATTACCCTCATAATCAATTGGCAAGCTCCTCCACACCCATTACCCATCATGCATGTTGCAGGGCCACACTGGCGCCCTATGCAACATGGATGATGGGTGGGGAAGCGCTCATCTAAAAAACACGCATTATGGTTTCCTTTGCTACAAGAGACAAAAAAGGAACACAGAGGTTTCTAAGCTGTGAGTTGGGATCCCAAGGGACGTTGCTCTATTTGCTGATGGGATTGCAACCATAATGATATTCAATATACCTTGTATGTCTTAGTTGCTGTCTGAGGTTGTAGGATTTTATTTTAAGTCTCAAAATGGGGTGACAGGCAAAAAGGCTGGAATACACTGTGTTAATGTATAGTCATGGATTTCAGTGGAAGCCATGTAATGAGATCCCCATGTAACTGAAGAACTGAACTATTATGCTATTCTCTCCATCTCCAAAAGCTCAGAAAAATTGTCATCTCAGGGCTGTTCCCACAGCAATATTTCCCACGTGACAATGAAGGATAGGGATTACTTGTACAGGGGGAATCCTATAATTATGTGGGCATTTGCCCACAATGACTATAAGGATGAGACTACTAAGTTCTGTCAACATTCTTTGAAGAAACAAGAGAAAAAATCCATCTACTTACTTTCACAGAAGCCCCACTTTTGATCACTCTTGTAGTCATACGTTGTTGCACACCAGAGTCTGCCATCTTCCCTTCCATCTGCAGTGCATTCTGCATATTCCTTCTCCAGAAAAAGGAAGGGGAAGTGGCAGGGCTCGCCATCTGCCGTGCCTCCAATGGCTGTCAAGACTAAGAAACCCAGGAATTAGTATCCCTTGGGGATTTATGTCCAAGTCAAAATCATGCTTACTTACAATAAGTATTGTAATACTTAAAATGAACAGATTAAATATAAAAAAGGATACATTTAAATGTCTATATACAAGTGCTAGAAGTCTAAAAGTAAGATGGGAGAATTAGAGTGTATTGCGTTAAATGAGGATATAGACATCATAGGAACCTTGGCGAATTGGTGGAAGGAGGACAGCCAACGGGACACGGTATTACCAGGATACAAAATATATCGAAATGACAGTGTAGGTCCAGCTGGTGGTGGGGTGGTGCTATATGTAAGAGACAACACTGAGTCAAGCAGGATTAATATAGTAAAGGAAGCAAACGGTCCTCTGGAATCTCTGTGAATAGAAATTCCATGTATTACAGGGAACTGTCGGTCAGCCTATACTATCGTCCTCCTGACCAGGACAGTGAGACAGAGTGAAATGCTAAAGGAGATTAGACAGGGTACTAAAGTTGGAAATGCAGTAATAATGGGCGATTTCAATTACCCTCATGCTGACTGGGTGAATGTCTCCTCGGGGCAGGATGTAGAGATAAAATTTCTAGATGTCATAAATAACTGCTTCCTGGAGCAGCTCATGCTGGAACCAACAAGAGAAGGAGCCACGCTGGATCTAGTTCTAAGTGGACTGCAAGACTTAGTGCGAGAGGTAACGATGCTGGAGCCGCTGGGCAATAGTGATCATAATATAATCAAATTTGACACACTCAGAGGACGGAAAATACCAAATAAAACCACTGCGGCAACATATAACTTTAGAAAGGGGAACTATGTAAAAATGAGGAAACTAGTTAGAGCAAAACGTAAAGGAGCAGTTGCAAGAATTAAGTGTTTACAGGCACAGCATGGAGACTATTTAAAAACACCCTCTTGAAAGCTCAGATTAAATGTATTCCACAAATTAAAAAAGGTAGGAAGAGGACCAAACATCTCCCTCTGTGGCTAAATGGGGAGGTGAAGGAGGCTATTGGAGCCAAACGGGCATCCTTTAAAAAAATGGAGAGTTCCAATAAGGTCAACAGGGAAAAGCATAAGCATTGCCAAAGTAGATGTAATAAGTTAATAAGGCAGGTCAAAAAGAAATTTGAGAAGCAACTTGCTAAAGGTGCTAAAAACAACAACTTTTTCAAGTACATCAGAAGCAGGAAGCCTGCTAGAGAGTCAGTTGGGCCTTTAGATGACCAGGGGCTGAAAGGGGTGCTTAGGGAGGAAAATTTGCAGAGACGCTGAATGAGTTCTTTGCTTTGGTCTACACAGCACAGGATGTTGAGGAAATACCCATGCCTGAACATTATTTTGTAAGTGATGAATTGGAAGAGCTGTCACAAATCAACATGACTCTGGAGGAGGTCCTAGAGCAAACTGACAAACTAAATACTAAAAAATCACCAGGACTAGATGGTATTCACCCCAGAGTTCTGAAGGAACTCAAATATGAAATTTCAGACCTACTGCTACCAACCTGTCTCTAACCTTCCCTTTTTAGGGAAGGTTATTGAACGGGCAGTGGCACTGCAACTCCAGGCTCATCTTGACAGCATTGGTTTCCTTGACCCGTTTCAATCTGGGTTCCGCCCTGGCTAAGGTAGAGATGGCGTTGGTGGCCTTTGTAGACAATATCCGCCGGGAGATGGACGCAGGGCGTTCAACGCTTCTGGTCCTGCTAGATCTCTCAGTCGCTTTTGACACAGTGGACCACGGGCTGCTGTTGAGACGATTGCGAGCCCTGAGAGGTCTGGATGGGATGGTCTCATTCCTCTCGGGGAGAAGTCAGCGGGTTGTCCTGGGGGCTGAGTCTTCCAGCCCCCGGGCCCTGGATTGTGGCGTTCCAAGGTTCAATTCTGTCCATTACTATTTAATGTATACATGCAGCCCTTAGGGGAGATCCTGAGAGGATTTGGTGTGCGTTGCCACCAATACGCTGACAACACCCAGCTTTAACTCTTTTTTTCAACCGACCCAGATCCTGTGGTCTCAGTACTGTCCCAGTGTCTGGAGACCGTGGCGGATTGGTTATGGCAGAGCAGACTGAAGCTCAATCCTGATAAGATGGAGGTGATGGTGATGGGTAGGGGAGGTGCTGGCTCCTCTCGTAGAGGGGGTCCGTCCTCCCATAGCCCAATAGGTTTGGAATCTGGGGGTGTTATTGGATTCGGGGGAGGGGTGGTAGTGGGGGAGGGCTGGTGGGTTTTTAGGTGTTTTTCAGATGTTTTAAAATTGTGTTGATGTTTTAAATTGTTTTTATTGGTGTTGTAAACTGCCCCGAGATGCCATGGGCATGAGGGGACAGCAAATAAATGTAATAAAACAAATAAATAAATAAAAAAGATACTGTTAGTAATTTGTAACCTATTGCTAAAATCTGCCACTGGACTGGAGGGTGGCAAATGTAACCCCGATATTTAAAAAGGGATCCAGAGGTGATCCTGGAAGCTACAGACCAGTAAGCTTGACGTCTGTGCTGGGCAAAATGGTGGAAGCTATAATTAAGAATAGAATTGCTGGGCATGTTGATAAACATGGCTTAATGGGGAAGAGTCAACATGGGTTTAGCAAAGGTAAATCATGCCTCACTAACCTGTTGGAATTCTTTGCAGGTGTAAATAAGCATGTGGACAAGGAAGACCTGGTAGATATAGTGTACCTGGATTTCCAGAAAGCTTTTGATAAGGTCCCACATAAAAGACTCTTGAGAAAATTAAAAAGTCATGGGATAGGAGGTAGTGTCTTACTATGGATCGGTAACTGGTTAAAGGATAGGAAGCAAAGAGTAGGACTGAATGGTCAGTTTTCACAATGGAGAGATGTAAAAAGTGGTGTGCCCCAGGGATTTGTATTGGGACCGGTGCTGTTTAATGTATTCATTAATGATCTGGAAAAGGGCGTTAAGAGGTGATCAGACTTGCAGACGATGCACCAAGTTATTCATGGTAGTTAAAACACGAGCAGACTGTGAAGAACTACAAAAGGATCTTACGAGACTGGATGCCTGGGCATCTAAAAGGCAAATGAAATTTAATGTGGACATGTGCAAAGTGATGCACATAGGGAAAAATAACCCAAACTATGAGTACACAATGCTGGGTACTAAGCTAGGAGTTACCACTAAGGAAAAAGATCTGGGGGTGATTGTGGACAATACACCGACATCCTCGGCCCAATGTGCAGCAGCAGTCAAAAAAGCAAACAACGTTAGGAGTTATTTGGAAAGGGATAGAGAATAAAACCTAGGACATCATAATGCCTCTATACAAATCAATGGTGCGACCGCACCTGGAATATTGTGTGCAGTTCTGGTTACCCCATCTCAAAAAAGACATAGCTGAATGAGAAAAGGTACACAGAAGGGCAACGAGAGTGATAAAGGGTATGGAATGGCTTCCATACAAAGAGGCTTGACAAGCTGGGTCAGCTTAAAGAGAAGACAGAGGGGACATGATAGAGGTCTATAAAATCTTGAGTGGTATGGAATGAGTAGACAGAGAATGGTTATTTACCCTCTCAAATAGTACTAGAACTAGGGGACACTCCATGGAACTAGCTGCTGGCAGATTTAAAACAAATAAAAAGGAAGTACTTTTTCAATGAACGCATAAGTAACTTACGGAATTTGTTGCCAGAGAACGTTGTCAAGGCTAGTAGTATAGCTGGGTTTAAAAAAAGGACTGGTTAAGTTCTTAGAGAATAGGTCCATTAATGGCTATTAACCAAGTAGCTTATGGGATGAATGTCTGTCAGGAGTTGGGATTGAACAACGGGGAATGGATTGCCCATTGTGACTGTTGGTTCTTCTCCCATGAGATTGAGATTGGCCACTGTCAGAAGATAGGATGCTGGGCTTGATGGACCATTGGTCTGACTCAGTACGTTCTTATGCTTTCCAATTTCTCCAGGGACACTAGACATTTTTCGTCACCATATGGGAATGGTTCTGAATTTTGCTTTGAGAAATTCATTAAATTCAGTTTCATTATTTGTAAAACACAGCATGAGTTACAGACATTTGCCAGCATAGAAGTCGCATTTTAATGTTCTCCTTATTTGCATGATTAGAAGGCTTAGGCAACTAACAGTCTTAGTTAGTAATGTTTATATTTTCAAATTTGGTTTTCATCTTGTATGTGCTTGCTTACACATTGTGCTTCACTTAGGAACATTTCTATTTTCAACAAAGTCTATGAATATAAGCATCTGCCTCATTAAAAGCCAGTTGTTTACAGAGAACATCTTCCTAACATTAAGGGGAACACTGGTAAACTCAACAGTCCTATAGATTTGCACCCTGGACCGCACCGGTTTCCTTGATCCCTCCCAGTCTGGGTTTCGGCCTGGGTATGGTACGGAGACGGCATTGGTGGCTGTGCATTCAACACAGTCGATCACGAGGTGTTGGTGACTTGCCTGCGGGACCATGCCGGAATTGGCGGAACGGTCTTGGACTGGTTTCATTTGTTCCTGGCCGGGAGAACTCACTGGGTGGTCTTAGGGGAGTGTACGTCTTCCCCCCGAGACCTCACGTGTGGAGCCCCGCAGGGTGCCATTCTGTCCCCCCTCTTGTTTAACATCTATATGCAGCTGTTAGGGGAGATCGTGAGGGGGTTTCAGGGCATGCAGTGTCATCAGTATGCTGATGACACTCAGCTCTACCTCTCCTTTTCCATCGACCCAGGCCATGCAGTCTCCTTATTTTCCCAGTGCCTGTCAGCTGTGGGGGCTTGGATGAGGTCGAGCCATCTGAAATTGAATCCTGACAAGACAGAGGTGATGTTGGTGGGCGAGGGCTTGAGGGGCCTCGGGGTGGTTGAATCTCCTCTTGTTGGGGGTGTTCACCCACCCCATGGTGTCTCAAGTGCGGAGTCTGGGTGCTGTCTCTTATACACATCTAGATGTGTATAAGAGACAGGACTCCGACCTTGCCACTGTCATCCATGTCTTCATCACCTCGAGACTGGATTACTGCAATGCGCTCTACGTGGGGCTGCCTGAGAAGCTGGTCCGGAGGCTGCAGCTGGTGCAGAATCCTGACGGAGGTGGGTCACAGGGAGCACATGACAGCAGTGCTCTGGGCTCTTCACTGGCTGCCTATACAGCACCGGGCCAGGTTCAAGGTGCTGGTTTTAACCTTTAAAGCCCTTCACGGCCTAGGCCCTGCTTATCTGCGGAACCGCCTCACTCCCCATGTGCCCGTGCGACCCTTGGGATCGTCTGTGGGAGCCTTTTTGGAGGTTCCCCGGGCGAGGCGGGTGGCCACCGATGTTAGATCTTTTTCGGTGGCTGCCCCTGAGCTGTGGAATTCGCTCCCGGAGGAGGCTCGGCTGGCTCCCACTCTCCTGTTGTTTCGGTGTATATGTAAGACCTGGCTGTTCCGTCAGGCGAGGGGTAGGGTTGGGGTTTTTCCCCACATATTGTATTTTTAAATTGTTTTTAAAAATTTATATTGTTTTATTGAGTGCTGTTCGCCGCCCCGGGCTGCCCTGTGGGCTGGAGGGGCGGGATATAAATTTTAAATAAATAAAAATTAAAAAATTTGAGCTTACTGTAGAAGTAACCAGGTATGCACAGACTAGCAGCTTGACTAGATAGTTACTGGTGACAGAATACAGCAAGGTGTGTTCACATAATTTTTCGCCTGTTCAACAGGTGTTGCACAGTGGTTCTGGTCACCAAAAAAAAAAATCACCTGGTTGCCTGAGACAATAAAAAAATAAGTAGGTATATAACCTAGCTATGAGTAGGTATAGAAGTAGGATTACCTCTTGCTAATAAAACTAAGCTGAGGGTGGCAGAACAGTAATAAGCCTAGAACCAATAAGCTTGGGACAGAGGGAGAGCCCGATGGAAAGCTTGTGACTTCATTTTTACTGGTTTAGAGGGTCTGACAAATTTTTCACGGATTACTGGGCAAGTTTCCCAATAATTTTCTGCCCGCCATCACAATTTAACTTGGAGGGAATCTGAAAAACACCCATTTCTCAAAAGTAGCATTTCTTAACAGTCTTCCATTTGTTAACCTTGTGAAATATTTAGAGCTTAATATAGGGACATGCAGGCAAAAGCTCTGGGAACTACTGCCTCTAAGTGTGCTGACATGACATTAAGAGAAGGGGGTGGGGAAGAGCCCAGCTTAGGAAGCACCTGCTTTGTCAATGAGATGTAAACAGAAGCTATGGGACAGAACTTCTCTCTGAATGCCATATAAATAGACAAATGACGGTTTCATTATGAACAAATGTCAATAGTTTTCTCCCTTACTACTATAAGCTTCAAGGTAGAAGTGAAGTGTACAGGCCAAGATCTAAGTCCATGAAATTGAGGCTGTGTCTCAGCTCAGACTATTGGGCTTTACAAATATGAAAATCCTGGCTCTAGTAACAGGCAATAAGAATACACCTAGCCAATTGCGCATTACTTAACAAAGGGGAGTTAGCTAGTTGCATTAAAATGTCATCTAATCCTCATCTACTATTGAACTATCTTTAGATCCAGCCATAGAATGAGTTGCATTAATAATGCAGGGAGGAAAAAAAATGATAAGTGTTACACTACTTAGTAAGGAACACAGAACCCGTCAAAAGCCCAAAACTGAATGAGACTTGCAACTAGGAAGCAACAGATGTTGCTAAACAACATTCTGAGAGAGAGCTAAGTATGGTAAGCCAAGATGATCATCAAAATAGCAGCGCACAATAGCTATTTGTTCTATACATGGGTACTATATGTGATTGTATATTTTAAACTAAGAACACAAGATGTGTTGCAGGCTACACTTTTCTAACTTAGTTACACAAGTCCTTTTTCATAGAAATTTCTGTATTAGCAGCTGCATAGACATCTGGTGCATGAAATAGTTCAGGAGGTGGAAATGGCCAGTTATGGGTTGTTCCCAGAAAGCTAGCTAGAAGTTTGCCTGGCAAGATTTGCAGCACGAAACTATTCAACAAATACTGAAGAGAACAGTGAGGATTACTGGGCAACCATACCATACTTAGCTCTCTCTCAGAATGTTGTTTAGCAACATCTATTGCTTCCTAGTTGCAAGTCTCATTCAGTTTTGGGCTTTTGACGGGTTCTGTGTTCCTTACTAATATAAGTAGTGTAACACTTATCATTTTTCTTAAGAGAAAGAAAGCACAAAAAGATGGAGATCACTGAATTCAGTAAAAAAACAGGACAAAAAAATGAAAGGTTTCAGTAATAAGTTTGATTCTGCACTGAATTTTATAGTTCAAGAATTTTCTCCATTCGAAGTCTTTAAATTTAACTGCGGAATTCGCTTTCAGATGCAATTTTATCAATGCTCTCAAAACAAATCAGCAACAACATTTAAGAAAAGATTCTAAAGCAAAGGACTTTTTATTCTGTTCAGTACAATCATTACCGCAGTGAAAAGGATGGAAAAATGTCATGTCAGAGGCATGCTATGTTTCTCTCCATGCCTTCTGCGTTTATAGCCCTGCAATCAAAATGACCATTTAGCAAATTAAGTTTTCAATGCAAGGGTCACTTTTTCCTACACTGTCAATGCACAACAATTAAAAGGGAACAGTATTCCTTGAATTCATTTCACTTTGTTTATTTCAGAATACCAGATCTCTGAAAATTACATGAGAGTCACTTCTGCATGTGCTCAGAATGGACCAGAAGGAACAGTTGAAGCACTTTTGCAACATTCTTATTTAAACACTCACATCATAAAATGCTTAGCCAGGGCTTCATAATGGGGAAAAAAATTGTCCAAATTCAGCTTCACCTTCAACCCACAAACTGCTGCTAAGAACATATTTGACACTGCTATGCTAGTGTGGGCGATGGTTATTTCTTTAGTGTAGCTCACCTTTTAAATTCATCACTCTCTTTCATCTCTGTGCCATACTCTCCTACTGCAATATATAAAAGCATCTAAGAGTATACAGCATTTTGGTTTAGTAAGTGATTGTTAAACACTTTAGAGAAAGCTGGGGTGTTTTTTTTGGGGGGGGAGGGTACACTGCTGTTTAAAATTAGCAAAATAATATAAAAGATACTTCTCCTCTGTGCATATTTTGCTTCCTTTCACTTCAATCTGGATTTGTGCAGGCATCGTATATGAAAGCAATTGCTTTACTTAGGCACAGAGCTAGGTTTTTATAATTATCAGAGGAGGTTTTTAGACAAGCACCTCCCCACCCATTATGCATGTTGCAGGGCTGCATTGGCACTCTATGCAGCCCTGCAACATGCATGATGGGTGAGGAGGCGTTTGTCTAAGAACATCCAGAGTTTTCAAAGGAGTTGGACTAAAGATTATTTTATCCTGGGGTCAAAAGTCATACATAAAGAGATGATGGTGAAATATCAGTCGAGGTCAAGGATGCTCAAGTGTAACATAACCAATCGTTCACTACAAGTAACCACAGGGCAAGACAAGTATGCTCAATTCATGATTTAGCTATTCAAAAAAGCCACTTCTATTCAGCTACAATGGAAGACAATTGTGAGATTTTATTTCTATGAAAACATTTGTTCTTCCTTTCATCTAGCCAAACCTGCACGAGTCAACAAGTTGGAAAGGAACACCTAGTGATAGTGTCTCCTCTTACCTTCCAAAGATCTGACAAATGGAAGATACTGTATTCTTGAGGTATGAGACTTTTCTTTTGAAGACAACTATGATTAAAGAGCTGTATTTCTATATGGTGGATGCCACTGAAATGCTTTAGATCATAATTCTAAATTCCAGAGTAGATCTGAAGCTGTCACATGAATATTCCTGAGGATTCAGATCATTGTTCCATTAATCACTTGTTAAGCTAACAGACACCACAAATTATTGAGTAATTTTCCCTATGCTGTGCAGTCAAGAAGGAAAGTCATGGAAAACCTTACCAATTGTATCTTAAGTTACCAAGGTTTAATGCATTTCATGTTTCAAGATGCACAAGGTCTAAAATAATTATTCACGGATGCTATGATTAACAGGTAAAATTAAGACTACCATGCTCATTCTATTTTAAATTCAAGTAATCAGCTATGATTCTCCTAACACCAGGCAACAGCACAAATGAGAAGGATCCTTTGTAGCCTACCAAACTTATGAGATCCATTTTGTTTCTCACTGATGTATCTGAAGTTGAGAAGGATAGTTACCCGGTTTCTGCACATCTGCATCTTCCAAGTCTTTATTTAATAGGTTTGACATCTCTAAAGAGTTTAACTCCTCAAAAGTACTCTCCTTGTCTTCCTCTTGACTCCTAAAGCTTTCTCCATCTTCAACATGGGACTCCGATTCCTCCGAGTCAAGAAAAATCTGACCAGCTACTACCCGCGTTCCTGCAGTGTGATCCTTCACCTGGTCTTCAGAAGGCAAGGAAGTCTGCAGAAAGGAAAACCAGGAATATTTTAACACACCTCTCCTCTCACCAATTGCTGCTTCCCCTTCTGGCAAACTCAATAAATTCAACTTGGTACACTACTTCTGATGCTATAGCTTAAAATACTGAATTTATTCTTTCATTCCTCTCCCCCCATTATCCCTTTAAATCAGTATAAAAGGGATTATATTCTTTACACAACCGAGATGTCTCTACTCAAATATAAGTAGACTGCTCTCTCCATGAGTTTTTTACCTTTTTAAAAGGTACTGGGTGGTTCTCTAGTTTTTAGTTTCCTTTTTAGGTTGGATGCAGTTTTAGCGTGTTAAAAAAAGAGGTGTGCGCATCACTTTAATCCTGAAAGTGGTGCAAACGTTCGTGCCATTGCACGACAAATCATCTAAAACAAAGGCATTGAAATATAATCTTGATGAGAAGACAAGTTTCTTTCAGGTTTACTAAAAGAGGGAATAATTACCCATTTATTTACTTTTATTTAATTAAATTTATTAGCTGCCCCCTCATGCATTTAATGGATAGACCTGAAATGCCTTGAGAAAGGGGTAAAGCTATACCAGTTTTGGTTTGGTCATTTACCACCAGCTCTCAAGTGTATGTCTTCAAATGAAGTTCTAACAGCTTTTCATTTTATATATGTAGTAAAGTTTTCCAAGGTGCACTCCCAGCTCCAATCAATCATGTAGTAGAAGTACTTTCATCAAAGTTTCATGCAATTATCTTTGCCGTTATAAATCCTTTGTGTCCTACCTCCCAAGTCTCCCATTTTGGATACTATAATATAAACTAGAAGTTAGCTTATTAATGTTTGGAACAGGAGACAAGACTCCTGCTTTTATTTCCACATGATACCAATAATTTGCAAATTGGGGAGAGAAGCCATTGTCTGACTCAGTTTTCTTACTTGTAAGACACCCCTTTGATACTCTCTGGAGGCTAAATTTGTGTTTGTAGAGAATTTTGACATGCTATGATGAAACAAAAATATTTCTTTTTTTAAACCACAAGTTCTCAAATGCAACCCTACATACTAAGCGACCAATGCTGTTTCTCTAGGGAGGCTGCGCCTCTGTGTGGCCCCTGCAATGTGCCTCTGATGGTCCAACATGCTCTGCTCATCTGCTCCCGTTTTACTGCTGCGCACCATGTGTTCTTAGAGAAACAACTGCACCCTGCTGACCCTGTGCACCTTGCGCAGTTTTTAAGTGACAAGGCTGATTTTGTTGTGGTTTTTTTTTACCTTTTTAAAGGGTGTTGGGTGGTTCCCCAGTTTTTAGCTTCCCTTTTAGGGTGCATGTAGTTTTAGTGGGTTGTGGGTTTTTTTGCCTTTCCATGGGTTTTATCCCTGATCACCCACCCTCTGCATTTCTATTGGATGTCAAATATGTTTACAAGAACATACTGAAATACCCAGACTTTTTGGGTAGTATTATTTCCCCCCTTTTACATATAAGTTGAGGCTCAGAAAGGTTAAGTAACTGAAAGGTCAAAAAGCATGTTGTTGGGCTGATTCTAGAGAAGAACCTTTGAGTTCTGAATTGCCATCCCTTGCTGTACCACACAGGGAAATTAAAAAAAAATAATTGAAAAAGAAAATGGCATGCAACATCTTTAACTGAAGAGTTGAGATTTACTGCTCACCTTTGATTCCAAAGGCTCATCCTGACTTCTTTCTTCATCTGTTTAAATAAATAAAAAAAAAAAAGGTTGAAGTTCAGGTGAGTTTTTTTTTCTCTCTTCAAAATAATATTGTGAAAGGCTTAGCTAGAACTAAGTATTATTGTAGCACAGTTGTGTTGAAACAGAGCTTTGGTACAAGTTAGCAAAGTTGCCTAAAGAGTAAATAAAATCATATTTGTGATAGTAGAAAATTTCAAGTTACCAAAAGGTCCCAAAATTGGCCTGGGAAGCCATGTTAATACTTTTGTAGCCAGACTTGCTTTACCATTGTTCTTGGTGTTAAGTTGGTCAATATACTGCCAAAAAAACTGAATAGTCAAGGGCCGTGTTCCTGTTTAAAACACAATCCAAATGTTGCAATACGATCTCAGCAAATGGGGGAAATTGATCCCCTAGCCCATTTTGGTGGTTTCACAGAGTCTGGTATTTTTTAAACTTTATTTTCGATGGCTCCTGCATTGAAAAAGTGCTTATCATTTTGTCACACAAAGTATGATCTTCCTACATAATTTTATCAGCAGAGGAGACTTGAATATCTACTGCATCATCATGTTGACATAGAAAATACATTTTGCACAAAAATACCCTCAATATAAAGTAATATGTTGCAACATTACAAATTTCATTTAAGCCAATGAAAACGAAGGTACTTGGGGCTTATCACACCATCCTTAATTCACCCTCCTATACCTAAATTATGTACTGCAGAGCCTTAGAATGCGTACTGTAGCAGAGTGTAAACAGATCAAGTTAATCAGTATGAGCCTTACTCTGTCAGTTTACTAAGCCATTATCTAATGGAATACTTAAAGGGAACCTAAAGCTACCCGTATTTTAAAATTAACTATTTCAGGACTGCTTCATACATAGCACAGGTGGTAAAATGCCTCTCGGCGCATTGCCTTGAGGAAGTGTTAGCAGAAAGTGGCCACATTTTGCAGCAGCAAAGGGAAGGAAATACACTTTCCCCATTTTCATGTCCTACATACACCTGAGTGTTTACAAGGGAAATGGTTCTGAAATAAGCGTGTCTCCCGGTGGGTACCATTGTTAGCCTTGTTTGTACGACAAGGGCTCACAGGGAGGCATTCTCGGTGGCTGCCCCAATGCTTTGGAATTCCCTTCTCCTGGAGGTTCGTTTTTGAGACTGAGTGTCTACCGGAGGTGGTGTAAGCCCTTGTTATTTGAAAAGGCATTTCCTGCGTGGGAATCGAGGTGGTTTGGGGGTGGGGGAATGGGTTCATGATATTTGGGTTTCTGTATTTTAAATGCTTGTGATTTGTAAGCCACCCTGAGCTTATATAAGTTTAAATAAATGAATAAACAGTGTTCTGAAAACAAAACCTGTAGACTGACAGCAAAGCTCCTACTCCTGGCGGTGGTCTGCATTCCAATTCTGGTCTGGCACCAATCTCTCTAACTTTGGTTTAATTCCCTTTCCGCATTTCACAGATTCGGAAGAAACTGAACAAAAAAACCTCAAATATCACTCATTCAACATGATTTTGGTGTGACCATTTCTATGGAGTTTGGGGCTGTGGAGGTCCAGCCTTGTCCTTTTTATTTGGATCAATTTGAGTTGGTATCGCCCACCAATGTAGAGGATGTGCTTGGGGCTGTGTGGGCCACTAGTTGTGAATTAGATTCATGTCTTCTGTTTGGAGAAAGCCAGCCAGGAAACATTAGGGACATTGCTGGTGGAGGTTGTCAATGCCTCCTTTGGGGAGGGCAGGATGTCAGACTCCCTTAAAAGAGCAATTGTCCGGCATCTGCTTAAGAAACAGTCTTTGGACACTGACTCCCCTGCCAGCTATCAGTCTGTCTCTAACCTTCCCTTTTAAGGGAAGGCTACTGAGTGGGTGGTGGCATGTCAGCTCCAGGTCCATCTGGATGCTATTGGATTCCTGGACCCCTGGAATCTCAGGTGGCAGTCAGGAGCGCTTTTTGCCAACTCCATCTGGTGAGAAGGCTGAGACCCTTTCTTTCCGATTCGGATCTGGCAACCATCATCCATGCCTTCATTACCTCAAGGCTAGACTACTGCAATATGCTCTCCGTGGGGCTGCCCCTGAAGACTGTTCGGAAACTGCAGCTGGTGCAGAATGCAGCGGCGGCCCAGTTCCTTATGGGGACAGGTTGCCAGGAGGACATAACATCCATGCTCCGAAATCTACACTGGTTGCCTATTGTCTTCTGAACACAATTCAAGGTATTGTTTTTGACCTTTAAAACCCTAAATGGCTTGGGACCTCTTTATCACCAGGCCTATCATGGCCTATCACAGCTTCTGCAGTCAGCTGGGGATGCCCATCTGGAGGTACCAGTTTTTAACCGGGCCTCCATGATGACAAGGGTCTTCTTGGCCGCCACCCCGCAGTTGAGGAACTCCCTCCCTTGGGAGGTTTGTTTATGCCCAGGCTTGAGTGCCTGTAGGAGGCAGTGTAAAACTATCTTATTTGCAAGGGCGTTTGGCAAAGGGAGTGAGTCAGGAGGTGGTGGTGGGGATTGGGATGGAAAAGGGTTGAGGGGATGGTGTGGGACTGGGGGGTGTTGTATGTTTTTCTTATTTATGGTTTGTTTTATGTGTATTTTACTATTGTAAGCAGCCCTGAACTGCCTTTGGTGAGAAGGTCGGGGTTAGAAATCAAAACAAATGAATAAATATATAAATATATGCAAAGAGATCTGAAGATGGGGACATGGAACTCTCACCATCTCCAAAAATGAGAAATGGAGAGTCGCCGCAGTCATCAAAGTACAGAACTAGAAATCCTCCTCCCACCAACTTGCTCTATCTGTAGGGAACAGGAAGGCTATAGGTTGTATGGGAAAATGGAGGGGATGGGAAATGTTGAGGCATGCATGGACTAAGATGAGGGGAGTTTGATGATTTTATGTCACGTTTGTGTATTTCTCTTTTTAATCTGTTGTGAGTCGTCCTGAAACTTTGGGGATAAGGTGGGATAAAAATAAAATAATAAGAGTGTAAACATAGCATTATTTTGCAAGGAGAATCATGGAATGTTAAGAGCCACATCTGCTTTAGACCTCAGCTAGATTTATACTGCAACTAGAGATGAATGGCCAAATATTTGGTCAATTATTTTTGAGCCCTTCCACTTTTCTCTTCCTGCAGAACAGCTAGAATGATTTCGTGTTCTGTAACTTTACAGTGGCTCAACAAAGCACTACAAGGTAGTCCCAGAAAGGCAGTAATTACCCTGTTATATAGGATAACTACTGCCTATACTTTTCTTTAAAAACAATAAAACTAGTTTCCAAGGAGCATGCAGCATCACTGGCAATGTATATATTTTAGTAAATTAATACCCGTCTTTCACAAGGGTGATAAAAATAAATAAGCTACAAAAATTAAGCAAACAGGAACCTAACGAGGTCCCTTCTCTCCATCAACATAAAAATGCCCATCAATTAGAAGACATTAATAAGAAAAGCAATATAAAATTAAAGGAAGCATGAACTAGTACTTGTGAAATGTGTTTTCCTTTTTGCTTGAGGAATGAGACAAACAGGTTATTTCATTCATATTGCATCATGTAGCTTCTCTCTGAAGTAACAACTCTATATTAAGAAGTCGCAGGTAAAACACAGTAGAGATAGGTTGCATACTGAGGTTCTTTACAAAGCAGAGACTTAAAGAGGAAAAAGGCAGCTTTAAACTAACCTTGTTTAGTTGTTCTTAGCCCTTATGCAGTTTCCTCTTACAGTTAGGCTGATTGAGTTGTAGCAATACTTAGGGTGTCTTTAAATGACACCACCACCACATGTGGACACCCACTATTCATGGGGGAGTGAATTTGGTGTGTGGGGGTACGCGCTCCCATGACCCACACACTGCCCACCCCATCCATGCGTGTGGGACTCTGGAAAAGACTGGAGGGATGGGGTGGGCAGTGTGTGGAGGGGGTGCTCATTTGAAACGCTCCCCCACACACGATGGCCCCGCACCCATCCCATGCACTAAACGCAGACTCCCCGCTTCACCCATCTCATTTAAAAACATCCTCGATAATGTCAGGATTACTTACAGATTTACTATTCTTAATGCAAGATTTCTGGATAACGTGTGGACGATACAGCTCTAACTAAAAGTACAATATAACTTGAAGGTATTAATATGAAGGGCTACTGGAAAGTTACTGTTGGACTGTATACCGAAATGAGTAGCTTGTTAGTTGAACCTTTCCCACCAAGTACCACCTCGGGCTTAACTTTACATTTTCTTTTCTAAATGCAAGTCCAAGATTTCTTTTGGATTGGTTGGCAAGGTTGTTTATGGTTATGTTTTTCTGAAAATGACTAGAAATAAATTTCCCCACTTTTTAAGCAAATCATAAGAAATTGACAGATTTGAGAAAGTAACTGATTGAGAAATACTTGTGACAAAAATAGGCACCTAGCAATACTCCATGCTGCTAAGAAGAAGCAAATATTAGTTACAAATTTGATGTGAAGCTCTAAGGATGATCAGTGCTTTTAGCGCCCCGAGGAGAATCCAAACAGAGAGAAAATGTCAATAATTTGGCCACTTGAAGCACCTATTACCCTTCACCCAAAAAAATATAGGAAGGATTGGTATTTATACAGCACCTGTAATGTGCCTGGTGCTGAACAGTTGTAATTAAAGACAAGTCCCTGCCTTAAGGAGATTACAATCTAGAATGGACAAGGGGAGAGACAGATTTAGGAAGCTGAGAAGTTGCAGGTCTACATGCTTAGCATAGTTACAAGAAGAAGGGGAATCCTGGAGGATTAGACAATGCGTGCGTGGGGCAGGGAGTGCCAGGGAAAGTCTGGCAGAAGTAGGTTTTAAAGAACAGATCTAAGGGAGCAGAGCATTTGTGCTTAGTGAGGGAGCTTTAGATACAGTGGGCAGGATGGGTGAGGGGGCAAAGACAGCTTAGGGAGCAGGAGACTCCGATATGGGCAAGGGTGGTAGCAGAGGAGGAGTGACATTCCTACATGGGAACACAGTAGGAAAGAAGGGCAGAAAGACAGTTTATGCTAGGTGCAAAAGGAAAAAGAAAGGAAAGAAGGGGGAATGACAAGCCACCAAACCACACATGCTAACAGCACAGCTCTCTCCAGCAACAAGTGCTGAAGAAAAAGGTTCTACTATTCTGAGAGGGAGGGGCTCAAGCTTAGGGAAAAGCTCTGAAGAGTGGGCTAGATCCAAAGAGGGAATACCACCTATAGGAGGGATAAAGCCAACCTCACAGGCAATGTACAATGTCAGAGAAGACAGCCTGTTAAAAGTTATTAAATGAGAAAACATGAATCTCAAAAAACAGTGAAATTTATCATTGGATGATGAACTCTTATACTACACAAAATGTAAAGCATAAAAAGGTGCAGGCACTTTGGTGAAAGATGCATGGGACAAGACAACATGGGAATGTCATCCTTATCAGTATTGTATCGCTAGACATTAGAGGTGGGACCCTGGGCCCATTACCGGTTACCGGATTTACCGGTTACCCGAAAACCGGATTCCCGGATTCAATCCGGTATACCGGTACCGGATTTATTTCATTGATTTCAATGGGGCGCTGTGTCCCCATTGAAATCAATGAAATAAATTAATTCCCTCCCCCTCCCCGGCTGCGCGGGTGGAAGGGGGGGGGACACCCCCCACCCACCATGCCCAGCCTGGATTTTTGTTTAAAAAAAGACCCAGAGGCGAGCCCACCCCCCAGC
>QEPC01010651.1:471022-484356 GCA_003113815.1 Sphenodon punctatus | reverse complement strand
AGTGGCCGCCCCTGTGCTGTGGAATTCACTCCCGGAGGAGGCTCGGCTGGCTCCCACTCTCCTACTGTTTCGGCGTATATGTAAGACCTGGCTGTTCCATCAGGCTTTTGGCGAGGGGTAGGGGTGGGGATGGGGGCTTTCCCCACATATTGTATTTTAAATTGTTTTAATGTTTTATATTGTTTTAAATGAATCCGCTCCGGGCTGCCCTGTGGGCAGGAGGGGCGGGATATACATTTTAAATAAATAAATACAAATAAAAATATGGTGGAATTAAGGGTGCGTAATCACGAATTCTGCCTCCAGCGTTGTTTCCCGTGTTGCCTACAGGAGGGAGTTGAGGGTTCATTCCTAGGGCCACCTGTCTCTTCAGTTTGGTGTAGTCTCTCCCTCTCTCCCCGCTCCGCTTTTATTTTCTCCAATTCCAGCTCCCTGTTGATCTGGTATTGTCCGTCTTTCTCCTTCTCTTCGGCTCTCATTTTTTCCAATTCGAACTGCATCTGCCGTTCTTTTTCCTTTGCTTCTGCTTTCATTTGCTCTAATCGGAGCTCCTGGTCCATTCTTATTCTGGCCATCTCCACTTCATTCTCTGAGCCGTGCCCCTGGTTGTCTCCAGGTGTTCCATCTCCTGGTTGCGAGTTAGGTGGAGGGGAATTTTGAGCTGGGTTTGGCAAACCAGCTCCATCTCCTGGTTGATGGTCAAGTGAAGGGGTGTTTGCTGCACCAGCTCCGTTCCCATCCATCCCCTCCTTGTTCATCTTGAATTCTCATATCAGCTGCCTCAGTTGCATTTTAGTTTTCCCCTCTATTTGGAGGTGTCTGGCTTGCGCCTCTTTTTCCAATTCTGGCTTCAAGAGCTTGGAGAAATGCTCTGGCAGCCCTATTTTGACATCTGTCCCTGACACCCGAAATCAAAACTAAAATAACAAACTGCCACTCTGTTCCAAGATCTGCTTATTTTCTCTCAGAGCTGAGTTCCAGACGGCACTGGCAATCTCAGCCTCTGCAGATATGGGATTTACTCCCCTCCGAGGATACCAGTCCTGTAAAAGGGAAGGATTGGGCCCTTGGGTGACAAGGGAGTTGTCCCTGCTGCAGGATTGAATCAGCTAGAGAAAAAAACTGATGCAAGTGGGCTGTAAGCGAGGGAAACTGAGTCACTCAAATCCAGTAAAGTGGGTGTGTGGCCCTCCAACCCGTGACACCGTCACCATAGGTAGCCCCACGTAGACTGCATTGCAATAGTCTAATCGAGAGGTAATAAACGCATGGATGATCATGGCCAAGTCCAGAATCAAAACCAGCAGTCGAAGCCGCCGCACCAGATGTAATTGGTGAAAGGCACTCCTCGCCACAGCCTACACCTGGAGATCCAGGCGGAGCAGCGCATCGAGGACACCCCCAGGTTCCACACTTGGAACGTCAGTGAATGGCAAACCCCATCAATCAATGGAGTTGTCAACTCCACCGACCTCCCCACTAACATCACCTCTGTCTTGTCAGGATTCAATCGCAGTCAGTTTGCCCTCATCTAGTCCCCCACAGCTGCCAAACACTGGGTAAGAACCAAGACAGCCGGGCCTGGATCTGCTGAAAATGAGAGATACAGTTGAGTGTCATCTGCATATTAATGACACCTCACCCCAAACTCTCTGATCACTTCACAGAGCGGCTGCATATACACATTGAACAGGAGAGGGGACAAAACTGAACCCTGCGTGACCCCACACGGAACGTCCCGGTAAGATAAAAAATAATCACTGAGTACCACCCACTGAGTTCTTTCGGTCAGGAATGAGCGGAACCATTCAAGAACGGTCCCGCCCAGCCTCGCGCTGTCCTGCAGGCGCGTCACCAACATTTCGTGGTCAACGGTATCAAATGCAGCTGACAGATCTAAAAGGACCAACAGAGTTGATTGACCCCGGTCCTTTTCTCGGCGAAGATCTACCAAGGCCACAAGTGCTGTCTCATACCCCGGATGGAAGGCAGACTGTGAAGGATCCAGATAACTGACGTGGTCAAGCTGCCCCTGGAGCTGCTGAGCCACTACCCATTCAATAACCTTTCCTAAAAGGGGAAGGTTAGAGACAGGCCGATAGCTGGCAGGGGAATCAGCGTCAAGCGATAGTTTTTTTTAGCAGAGGCCGCACCACCGCCTCCTTGACACAGCTTGGCACTCTGCCCTCCCGTACGGAGGCACTGACCACCCCGGCCAGCACCGGCCCCAATGTCTCCTGGCAGCTCTTAACCAGCTAGGACGGGCACGGATCTAGTTCACAAGAGGTGCCTCGAACAGCCCAAGCACCTCCACCAAGTCAGCGGGTGTCACCAACTGAAAGTGATCCCATAAAATTGGACAAGCTGGGGCCTCTACAACCTTTACCTCCTCCATTGCATTAAGCGCGGCATCGAGGTCTTGGTGAATCTGAGTGATTTTATCCGCAAAATAATCCGCAAAAAGGTCACAGCGGGCGGAAAATGACTCAACCCCTGAGTTGAGGGAGGCCAGACTGACCAGCCCCCGCACCACCCGGAACAACTCCGCCAGACGGGATTTAGCGGCTGCTATGAGGGCAGCAAAGTATTGGTTCCATAACTTTCCGAGAACAGACGTGTGCCAGGAGAGAAGCCTGCAGGAGGTAATGATCCGTCCATGACAAGGAAACCACAGAGATTTCCCCCACCACCCCCCCCCCCCCCCCGCCTCAAGGCTGGAGCAAAATACAAGGTCCAAGGTATGTCCCCCCTGGTGCGTCGGGCCACTAACAATCCGAGACAGGCCCATGGTTGCCATGAACTCATGCTCCGCACCCCCAAGGTAAGTACTGGCGTGTATATTGAAGTCCCCCAAGACTTCCAGCCTTTTTCCAGCCATATTTGTATTTAACTTGGCCACTAGTAAACACGAGTGTGGCGCCATGATCAGAACCTACATGTGTCATTCGTTATGTATTCAGCAACTTACTGAATTCCTAGCATTCCTTCAAACATGCGCACACTTTTAAAAATTCTGAGTATAGCTCTCTGTTCCGTGCCCAAGTTCTACTACTAGATTAGACAAAGGTCAGCCTTGGACAACCAAAAACTCAGCATAGGCAGGGACCGCGTCCATCTCATTGTTCTGTAAAGCGTCTGGTACACAGCTGGCACTATACAAATGCTTATAATAATAATAAAGGTACTTGCTATACACCATCTTAACACACACGTCAATACATTCAAGCATGAGTGAGTTCTGTGTTCATCTAGCACAGGACCAAAGGAGAGATAATATCATTTTCCTGGGAACCACTTCCAGTAATGGAAGAGGTACATATACAGCCATCTGCCTTCCTATACTTGTGTCTCTCAGACTCCAGTAAGCTAGCTGCGCACTAGGAAGCACACTGTGCACTAGGAAGCACACAGATCGCTAATTAAGTTCTCGCCAAAGATGGAGTAACTATCTTTGGGCCAGGTAATCAAATCACCCCTTGTTAAAACAACGTTGTTTCCTCCACCCCAATACTTGACCTCAATCATACTTTCTGTGCACCTCATAAGCTTTAAAACACTCACCCACACAACATAGGAGCTAGATAAATACTATTACCCTTATTTATCAGGCAGGGAACTATGGCATACAGAGGCTAAGTGACTTGTGCAAGGTAACATGAAGTTTACAACAGAGCAAGAAACTGAACCCATGTCTCCCAAGTCACAGGCAAGCACCTTGACTACTGTGGTCCACACTCTCTCTTTAAAAAAAAACCCCAAAAAAACACTCCCAAACCGACCCTAGCTTTTGTTGTAAAACAATATTAGTGGACTCCACCTATGCCCACTTATAGCACTAGACAATTTGCCAAACAGTGGCAAGACCTGTAATATTTACTAATGACTTATTGGGCCCGAAATACGCAACCAACTGTTGTTGGTGGAAATAGGCAAGCTTTTGATCTGAAAGCTTGCTTATTTCCACCACCAACAGTTGGTCCAATAAAATATATCATTTGAACCACTTGGTCTCTGTCACTTGGGACCAACACAGTGACCCCACTCTATCTCTAGCCCAAGGAAGAAGCTAGGTTTTCAAAGCATGTGTTCTCAGTCACGTTTTAATTCGTGTAGAGAAAGCAGGGTTTGCTGGGTTGGTCCCAACTATAGGCAATAGAGACAGAGTAGTAAAGTGATAGTGCAGTACTTAAGCTAATGTGTTAACCCCCCACCCCCCAAGCAGCAATCCTCAAGCCATTTACTGCCAAGTAGTCCCAGTGACTTCACCAAGACTAGTCCATAGAGAGCGCTCTGGGGACTGCAGCCCTAGCCTAGACAAGGTCTAAGTAACGTAAGGTAACTGCAGCATTAAACTAAGCATCCATTGTCCTCTAAAGCAATGCACCCAGGCCTTACTCACACATTATGGTGACAGATAGGATAACCTGGGGTAAAGAAGCCATAGAATGTCTCCCACATGACCTCTATTATTATACCTTTTATACCAGCGATGTACCTGGTGCTTTACAGGAGAGTAAGATAGACACAGTCCCTGCCCGAGAGTACACATGAACACTTTGAACTGTATGGTAAAACACTCCTACCTTTAGAACGGTTACCGTTTATGAGTGTTCACAGGATACGTGTAAAGGGGAAGCTTACTACAGAGTTGTAATAAACTGGATATATGATGATTCCTACCCCTATGTACTTGATGGTTATTACTCTTCAGCGGAAAGCTCTCTCTTACTAGTATAACGTATGCACACTAATACAGGGGTCCTGGTTTGAAGACAGGCGTTTATGGTAGTTCATGCTGCATATTCATAGATATCACAGGGTAGCCTACACCTCACCATAGCATGTAATCAAGGACTTGCTAAATGCCTCAACTACATGCTTTTACCACCCGCAACCCAGAGTGGAGGTGCTGCTTAGATAGAAATAAAGTCACGTGCAGGACAACAGTTATGCTGTCAATCATTCCCCATTGGTTCTACACTGTGCCTATCCCAAGTCACCCACTATGCTGTCTTCCACCCTCAACATCCTTTCTTTTCATATCTTCTCCTACCTTACCCCATAGCCATCAGCAGGTCACCCATTCCAACTTCTTTCCCACCAGCACCCAACTAAGCCTTTACCTGTGTCCTGTCACCAGCATCCGCCCCACCTAAGCCACACTCATCCTCATGCCATTCTCTCACCTCAGCAACATTACCCCACCTACTCCTTTCAATATCACTCACTTCAACCAACTGCCACCCACTCTCCCATTAGCAGGGATACGTGTTCACAGTACAAAAATACATTCTGCAACCAGGAAAGCCAAATTCACCCCAAGCAGAATCTTTACAAATTTTCAACTCCATAATTATGCAAATTTAAAGGGGGGTGGGGGAGATGTCACACACATGCCTGAAATAGTTTTAAAAAAGGAAAACTGCACATCTTTTTTTTAAAAAAAGTTTAAAAAAAAAAAAAAGAGTAAAAACCTCAGACCAAGTTCTCCATGCATCCTGTAACTTCCTTCTCTATCTGCCCCCCATCTCCTTAAACATAAAACAAAAAGCTCCCATGTTCTTCTCATCTCCTCATAGCTCATAGTCATTAAATAAACTCCCCCCCACAAGACCTTCCACCCCAAAATAACCTGTCCCTATTTCGCCAATCATATGCCTCCATACCCCCTGCACCAGGCTGTTTCTTCAAGGACTGTCAGATTAGCAGAGCCAGGAACAGCGATCAACAGCAGCAGCCCCCCGCCCCCCAGCAGCAGTTTGGGGGGGGGGGGAAGGAGAAGATCCAAAACCGGCCTGAGAAACCTTCAAGGGCCAGCTCAAGGCACAGAACTCCAACTGCAGTTTCAAGGGATCCAGGCCCCTCGCTGCCCCCATCCCCGCGACAATCACTTGCCTCCCAAGCCCCCCCCCCCTTCCTAGCCACCGCCCCAGGCCGGACCAGAGTCTCCCCAGCTCAGTCTAAGAAGTGAGGCCACCCGGACTATGGGAGGAGGTAGACACTGACCCACAGCAGCCAGGCCGCAGCCCAGCAGCAGCAATACGGCGACACAGAACAGGAGCCTCAACCGCCTTGCCAGCTCCATCCTAGTAGGCGCCTGAGAAGCGACACCACCTCAGAGAGAGTCCGAGTCCAGCTTCCTCACCCCGCCCACCAGCCGCACCGGAACCAATCGAACTGCACCAACTCCACCATAATAGCCAATGACCGCTGGCGTTCGGCAGCATCAGCAGCGTGTTGGACGAGACTTCTCCGACATGGCCCTCTCTGGTTGGCTAAATGGTTAATATATGTAAGCATACACCTTCCTTTCTGGCCTATCCGATCTCCCCCAGGACTACAACTCCCACAAAATACCCGGGACTATAAAGCCCAGAAGGCATTGCAAACGTCAGACGGAGTATGCAATACAACATCTGCCATTCGCAATACCGACTCCAGAAAGAACGGGGACTACATTACCCATAATGCCTCCAAACCAGGAGGCCTTCTGGGAACTGAGTTTCAGACTCGCCCAGAGCTTATAGGAGGCTTGAGCTTACAGAGTCGAATGTATCTCTGAGCGGTTCGTTGTTAATCAACGAGGTGTGTGTCTCAATCTGGTTCCTAATTATCCTTATCCCTTCCTTCGTTCCTAGCAAGGCTGTCTTCCAGAAGCTCAAAGACTGTCAATGAAGGGCAAGTAACCTCGGTGGGTGACAAACCCCGGGGGACAGCAGCAGAGCCACCACAGACAGCTCTGAGGGAAGAGAGTCTCTTAAGAGACTAGCTGCCAACAATCATTCTCCCCCGCTCCTCTCAGTTAGAGTTAACACCACTCAGGGCTTGACTCCACCACTATTTAAATTGTTAATCTCTCCCCCCACCCCGTTTAAATAAAGGTTTACGTTATCGAAGTTGCTTGTGCAATTCTCCTTCCAGAACTACTCAATATCTGGGATTTCCTCAGCTTCAGGATATGTCATAGAATTATTTGTGATTATTCGTTGTCATACTATCATTTCTCCACCCCCGCCCTCCCCTTCCTTGACACAACACGCAGTGCAGTAAAGGTATGAAAAATATAGAAACTTTCTTCTAACCGATTCTGCATTCTATACAGTTCTCCACAGTTCTAGAACTTCTTGTACCTATGCAAGTAACGCAGCACAATATCAGTGCACATATTAAGCAGCCATCATAGTTCTACATCAGCATATTACATCAAAAGTTATTGCATATTTAAAACCATAAAATACAAAAGAGCGGAAATCAAATCAAAACTCTCCCCACTTACCCCTCTCCCTCCCCAAAGGCCTGACGGAACAGCCAGGTCTTACACTGTCTCCTAAAGGAGGGGTGGTCCAGGGCCTCAGTTGGGAGGGAATTCCAAAGCCTAGGTGTGGTCACTGAGAACGCCCTCCCCATTGTCGCCACCTGGGAAACTTGGGTGACCTCGAGTTGGGCGTCCCCGGCCGACCGCAGGGGTCGTACCACTGCCTGGAGTATGAGGCGGTCCCACAAGTAGGCGGGGCTCAGACCGTTTAGGGCTTTAAAGGTCATTAGAAGAAATACAGAAAAGATAACAGCACAATTAAAGTAACTGAATTGTCTTGTATGCAGTACCTTTTAAAAAATGCACCGACCGCCTGCCAATAATATCAAATCAAACCACAACCAAACCTCCTCCTTACAAAATGCTCTACACACACACAAAAAAGAAAAAAAGGCAATATTCATTTTGACAAATTGTCTTCTATGCACTGCCTTGGGCATGGCCCTTGGTGGGGCCTGCCCGGCCTGGGGTATGGAGGGGCTGGGGTAAGAGGCTATATGGGGTATTTTAGCTGGTCATATTAGCGTGGTGATTTGCGAGAGGTTAAGTGAGGGGGTTATATTTGTAGTTTTGTGTTGGGCGGTGGTTGAGAAATTAGGGAGGTGAAAATGGAAAGGGACTGGGTTAGGGAGGGTCATGGAGGAAGGTTTGGGGGTTATGAGGACGTGGGTGAGGATCTTCCCCCTGGTCAGGGTGGGACAGCTAGATGGGAGCTGGGGGGAGGGACATGGCCATTGGGGTCGTATTAGATCGGGGGAGATATGGTCCCTATTGGGGGGATGTTAGATCAGTGAGGCGGGACAGGTGTTTTTTACCTGTCCAACTCACTACCACTCAAGGAACTGGACAGGTGCTTCAGGATTGGAGGCCCCCTGACAGTTCTGATGCTGTTAAATGCGAGGTTGGTAGTTAATAAGGTGGCAACTGTCCAGGAATTGACTCTGGACTGTGCAGCCAACCTTGTATGTATCACGGAAACCTGGCTGGACACTGAGTCGGGGTCTATTTTGTCTGACCTTGTTCCAGCCAGGTATTCCATGCAGCATTGGCCATAGACAGAGGGACGGGGTGGTGGTGTAGCCATAATTGTTAGGGAGTCATGGTCTGTTCGGAGGTATCCAGTGCAATCCATATTGGGTATTGAGGGTCTCCATCTGGTGATGGATTTGGCAGAGGACAGTTTGGAAGTGCTGCTTGTATACTGTCCACCTACCTGTACGGCAGCCTCCCTACATACTCTAGCAGAGTTAGTATCGGGGGTGGTGTTGCGGTCCCCAAAGACAATATTGAAGTCTTGGGGGACTTCAATATTCATGCTGATGCTGACCTTGGGAGAGCAGAGCATGAGTTCACGGCCAGCATGGCAACCACAGGCCTGTCCCAGATGGCCATTGGCCTGATGCACTAGGGTGGGACACACCTTAGACCTTGTGTTTTGCTCTGGCCTTGAGGCGAGGGTTCCGTTAGTGGGGGAGAGATCAGCTGTGCCCTTGTCATGGACAGATCATTACCTCCTGCAGGCCTCTCTCCTGGTGCATGACTGCCCCCAGAAGGGTGCGGAACCAATTCAAATGGTTCGCCCTTAGAGACTGATGGAACTGGAGTGGTTCTGGAATGCTCTGGGTGAGATACGCTCTGATCTTGACGACCGTCTCATTGATGACCTCGTTGTGTAATACTCTGCTGACGGAGGCCATTGATTGGATGGCTCCTAGGCATCTGCTTCCTGGGCAACAGAACCACAGGCCTCCTTGGTTCTCTGAGGAGCTGCGGATGCTGAAGTGGGAGTGTGGTGGTCGGCGTGACGATGGTGTTCTCGTGCTAAATCTGACAGATTGCAGCATAGAGCTAGTTTATGAGCCTATGCCGTGGCTATGAGAGCAGCAAAAAAAGGAGGTTTTTGCTACTCTCATAGCATCTGCAAAATCTCGTCCAGCTGAGCTTTTCTGGGTGATGCGGGGGCTGATCAGTCCAGTCTCCCTTCACCTTGGAGTGGAGTTGTCTAATGCACGCTGTGATATGTGTGTCGATTATCTTGAATGGTTCCGCTCCTTCCTGGCCTGAGGAACTCAGCGAGTGGTGTTACCAGTGATGCTTTCCCTCACAAAATGACAGAACACACCCCCCCACCTCCTCCGCTGGGCAAAGCAGCACCCTGTGGAACGCAGTTCGAGAGGTGCACAGGAGAATTAAGGAGCCCAGGTCAAGAGTTCAGAGTCAGGCTAGGTTGAAGCCTAGGAAGTAAAGATAAGCCCCTCTTGCAAAACCAGCCTGGTCTTGGAAAGGGAGTCTAGGAGGAGACCTGAGTAATAATGGAGCAATTGAGTCAAGGGCATCCTCCCTTTTGATAAACTCTCCCCAGCGACTCTGAGAAACTCCTAACTAGCAACAACCTTCAAGGTATAAGATCGGGACTCAAGTATGGACACAAAGGTTTGTTAAAAATTCACCTGGATGGGGAACTGTGCATGCGCAGCTAGTGGCAGCAGCCTAGAGCAAGTGCTCCTTCAAGCAACAGCATAAACTGGCCCCCAAAACAACAAAACTCAACAAAAAATCAAAAAAGGTGAGCGGGAATCATACCAGCAAGAGGCAGGGATGATAAAAAGAAAGAAAAGGGTGCAAATGAAATGCTGCTGGAGCGGTTTGTAAAACTGCGTCAGCCAGAAAAGAACAGGACAGAAGCCCGGGCTGCAGAGCGCAATAAAATGGCAGCCGCGGCGGTGGAGGCGGCGGCCCCAGAGGGGGAAGATTCACCCAAGGAGAATGAAGGGGAGGAGGAAACTGAGGAGAGCCCAGTCGTGAGGCTCTTGATGGAACTAAAAAATGAGTTTAAAAAGGACATGCTACGATTAAGAGCCTCAGTGGAGGCGGGAAACAAAAAACTGGAAGCACTGGTGCAGAGGCTGAACACAGCAGAGGAGAGAGTTTCCTCACTGGAGGATCAAGCAGTGGTTAATGAAGAGCAAGTTATATCGCTACAGGAAAAGGTACATATGCTAATGCAGAAAACAGAGGACCTAGAGAATAGGTCCATAAGGGACAATTTGAGGTTTGTGGACTCCCCTGAGGAGACTGAGAAAGCAGAGGCAAAAGATTTGCTGTGGGAGTTCTTAGGAGAACAATTCCCAGATACACAAGAATTACAGAACCCTGAAATTATTAGGGCACACAGGACTGGGAGACAACCCAGCAAAAACTACCCAAAGCCAAGGACAATCATAGCAAAGTTTGCAAGCTACACAGTGAAGGAAGAGATCCTGAAAAGAGCAAGAATGAAAAAAGAGATGAAATACAAAAACAAAACCATAAAAGTGTTTCCAGATTATGCCATGGAAACCATGAATAAAAGGAGAAAATGGGGCAAATACTTCTCAGTACTAAACGAGAAAGGATGGAAGCCAGTCTTAAAATTCCCAGCGAGAATGGTGGTGAACATAAATAGAAAGTACAAGTCCTTCATGGCAACAGAAGAACTAGAAGCATTTCTACATCGACTACAGAAAGATACAGACTGAGACGTAGGGTATAATCATGAGTCCTAACGGGACAGAACTTGGGGCCAAAAGAGCCAAGGGAGCCTAATGTAGACTCCAAAAAAAAAGAAAAAAAGAAAATGCTTGGAGGGGGGTAAGATACTCACTAATAACTGAGTAGCTTCTCCTTGCAGTGAAGAGGAGGGTTAAGCAGGGTTGCTGATGCATGAGGGGAGGGGAAGGGAAGGGGAGGGTATATTGGGGAGGGGTCTTTGGGGAAGTTGGGCTAGGGAGGTGAGGAAAAACCTCGGTGTTGGGGAAGCGAGGCTTAAGAGACAAGGCAATGAAAGGGCAGGGAGGAGAAAAACAATAACAAGTGGACAACAAGCGGTCACACAGAATAGATGGAATTTAACTCAAGTAAATACCAATAAAGACCATGGCTAATATAAAAATGCTAACCCTCAATGTGAGGGGTCTTAACTCGCCTCATAAAAGGAGAAGGGTGAGAGAACTGATAAAGGAACACAATATAGATATGTTTTGTTTGCAGGAAGCCCACTTGCTAGAAGGGGAAGTACACAGATTTGTTAACAAAAGGGTGGGACAAGTTATAGCCTCATGCGCCCAAAAGAAAAAAGCGGGGGTGCTAATAGAGATAAAAAATACCTGCGAGTTTAAAATAAGCAAAATTATAAAAGACACAGAGGGAAGATTCTTATTAGCAACAGTAGTTACAAAAAAAGGAGGTTACAGGGGTGAATTTGTATGGACCAAATGTTGGCCAGGCCAAATTTTATAAAAAACACATTCCAACAATAATTGAAAACACGAAAGGAACACTAATAATAATGGGGGATCTTAATACCCCATTGTCAGACTGGGACACCTCAAGGACAATACCTTTAAATAAAAGACAGCAGACCATAAGGGACCTATTTGAAATGCAGGTAATAGTAGATGTATGGAGGCACCTTAATAAAAAGAGCAGGGAGTATACTTTTTACTCCAATGTCCACAATTCATACTCTAAAATAGACCACGTACTAATGTACAAATATGATTTAAGGATCTGTAAAACAGCATATATTTTGCCCCTGGTGTTCATTGATCACAATGCGCTGGTAATCAATATAGAGTTAGAGGGTGACCCATCTCATATCAAGTCACAGTGGAGTCTAGATAGAACTCTCCTTAAAAATGAGGACAGTAGAACAAAGTTAGAAGAAAAAATCAAGGATTATTTAGAGCTAAACCAGGGCTCAGTAGAACTGGCATCCACCTTCTGGGAAGCAGCAAAAGCCACTATAAGGGGTAAGGCCATAGCTCTTAGATCACAAATACAGGGGGGGGGGAAAGGGAAGTAAGGATTGAAACATACACAGAACTAAAAAAATGGGATAAAATAAATAAATATACCCCCTCTAAATTGGCAGCAGACAAAATTCAGAAAATAAAAGAAAGAATAAATGTGTTGGAACTAGAAAAAGTCACGAAACAGTTAAAATGGATAAAATTTGATTACCATAATAATAACAATAAAGCAGGCAGAGCATTAGCACAGTTAGTAAAAACACAGCAGCAGAAAACCTCAATTGTCAGCATTTCCAGAGAGGATGGATCAGAAGTAACTAGTCCAGAGGAGATCCAGGACACCTTCTTGAAGTTCTATAGGCAGTTGTACGCAACAAGGAACCCAGACCCTGGGGAGATAAATTTTTTTATAAACAATGTAGAGATACCCAGACTTAATAACACTCAATTTAATTTTCTGAACTCCCTAATAACAGAAGAGGAAGTTAAAAATGTGGTTAAGAATATGCAAAAAACAAGGCCAATGGACCAGAAGACTTCCCTGCAGAGTTCTACCAAACTTTTAGCAAAATATTAGTGCCCTATTTAACAAATTATTATTATTATTATTATAAACATTTATATAGCACCAGTCATGAGCTTGGTGCTGTACAGAAACATACAATAGACGCGATCCCTGCCTGTGGTTTACAATCTAAAAGACTAGGAGGGGGGACAGTGGGAGAGACAGGGGAGAAGACAAACAAACATTCAAGCGGATGCGAAGTCTCAGGTGCGTATGCTTGGCTTGGTTACAAAGAGGAAGGTTGCAGCAGTCTGCAGAGAAGGGCAGACAGTAAGTATACGGGGAACGACTAGCAGGCATTGGGAAAGGCGGCGAGGAAAAGGTGGGTCTTGAGGAGGGATTTGAAGGAGCGGAGGGAGGGGGCAAGGCGGATGTGGATAGGGAGGGAGTTCCAGGCATGGGGGGCAGCGAGGAAGAAGGGTCGAAGGCGGTTAGGTGAGCAGGAGAAACAAGGGAGAGTGAGGGAGGGGACAGCGGAAGAGCGGAGAGCGCATGCAGGAGTGCATAGGGAGATTAGGTCCAAGAGGTAAGGGGGAGCTTGGTTGTGCAGTGTTTTGAATGTGAAAACCAGGAGTTTAAACAGGATTTGTTCAGGAATGGGGAGCCAGTGGAGAGAGAAGAGGAGAGACTGCACATGGTCGAAGCGACGGGCAGAGTGAATGAC
>QEPC01010651.1:405117-468297 GCA_003113815.1 Sphenodon punctatus | reverse complement strand
TTTGCAAGGAATAAAGAGGAATTGAAGGAAATTAAAGAAGCAAGCCCATTTCCAGAAAAACCCAATGGAATTAAATACCTGGGGGTAACATTAACGAAGAGCAGGAAAGAGCTATACAAAGCCAACTTCCCAGACATAATTGAACAGGCAAAGAAGGACTTCGAAAAATGGAAAAACCTGGAATGCTCATGGACAGGGAGAATAAACCTGTTTAAAATGATAGTTCTACCTAAATTTTTATATAAATTTCTAGCACTCCCAATACTATTACCAAAGACCTTTTTCAAACAGGTAGATGCTCTAGTAAGAGACTTGGTTTGGAGGGGGAAAAAGCCTCGAATTTAAAAAGACACCATGTTTGCCCCAAAGGAAAAAGGGGGACTAGATACCCCAGACATAAAATTATATTATAAAGCAGCAGTCCTGGGGGCAATGCAATATTAGTACCATGGCACAGGTAACCCAGAATGGAGTGTAATTGAAAAATAATTGATGAACTCAGCATCACTAGCAGAACATCTGGTAGATGAAGGAAAATTAACTAGTGAAGCGGCCAGAGAGCACCCGTTCGCAAAGCAGTTAATTACAGTATGGAAAGGGGTAGTAAAAAAACTAGGGGTCAAGAAACAGGCATCACCATACTCACCAATTAGATGAATGAACATGAAGGGATCACAGGTGGCTCACACTCTGGCCCTGCAATTAGAGAAAAAAGGTAGTAAAAAAGCAGTACAGCTATTTGATAAAGATAAATAGAAGATCTGGAAAAAATAACACAAGAAAAAATTAATACATTCCAATACTTACAATTAAGAAGTGTCTTCCTTCCCTAAAAACAAGCTTTACTAGGGAACCTAGGGAAATAGAAAAAAACTTATTCAGCCTTACAGGGAGCAAGGGTAAATTGTCCAGAATATATAGAAACCTAAAAGCACTAACATACTCCCCTAAACATCCCTACATACCAAAATGGGGAAAGGATTTGAACAGAGAATTCTCAGAAAAAGAGAGGGAAATCATTTGGGGACACATGCACAAATGCTCAACAGCACTAGATGTTAAGGGAGACGCAGATAAAAGCAACAACTAGATTTTATCTGACCCCAGCCCAGATCAGATATGGAGGGGACAGATATGGCAACGGAATATGTTGGAAAGCGTGTGGACAGCAGGCAGACTGTAAACATTGCCTATGGGATTGCATGCATGTTAATAGTTTCTGGAGTAAAATCTGGAAAATATGAAACCAGGTAAACAAAGGGGTGGTACCATTCAAACCAGAAATAGGGATCCTGGGATTATATCCAGACAGTAGAACATTGAAAATACATCAGGACGCACTGTGGACCCTCTGTCTGGTGGCGCTCAACATTATCGCAAGGCACTGGAAGTTGGAGGGCCCTCCGCCCTTCCAGGAATGGATTACGTGAGTGTGGTACCTATTCACTATGGACAAAATGCAGATCAGCTTAAAAGGACAGAAAGATGAAATGGAGGAGAAAAAGGGGGGGGGGGGAAGAGAGAAACAGAAAAATGACTATGAGACTAAATGGTTGAATATCCTGGAAGCCATAGAGGGGATTGCTCTACCAAAAAATGACAAGACATTGTTATTTGATCGCTATATATGAGGGAGACTTGCCGGCCAGACAGAAGGGGGAGAGGGTTTTGGGGTGGGGGGTAATGTTATAGTTTGGGGTAAGTTATGATATGTTTAAACAAGTTAATTAATAGATTGAAGACAAAGTTGGAAAGCACACCCATATCACAAAAGTTCGGACCAATGCTGTAACCCAGGTCCAGGAGAACCGCTAGGAATTATAGAAATATGGTGTGTGAAAAATGTAAAATCCAATAAAAACAGTAAAAAAACCAAAAACTCACCTGGATCCCTCTGCCCACTTGAATGCCTAAGATTGTTCCCTTCCTGTGTCTTTAGAAATTCCCCCCACCCTGTGATTGATACTTTCTTGCTCCTTTAGAGACTCCCTGGAACCCATGTTTATAGTTTCCCATTTCTCAAAGATCCTCCTAGAACTTTCCTTTTGTCCCACCCAGGAGGCCCTTGAAAATTCCTTTGTCACTTTCAAGTACCTATTGTGCCCGCTCCCAGATCCTTTGTACAACCCTCTATAATTGCTCACTGTTTCCCTCGGGTAAGTGAGCTACTCTTGGATGTGGACATATGCAGACTACTCTACCCGTGACTACCCCAAGGGGATCTCCCAGACTACGGTCTGCCCTCCCCTCTTTTCCCTCATCATTGCTGAATCCATGGGGTGCCTATCCCCTTTAGCAACAGGAAAGGATAGGTAACTCTCAGCCCTTCTTCCCTCCCCTGTTTCCTTCATTTCTTCTGTCCTTTCACACTCCTCGCTACTTTCACTTTCCCTTCCGCCGCTTATATTTATTAAGGCAGCCAGACCAGAGGCTTGTCTTTGTAAATCATTTAATGGTATCTTGAATTAGTTTGTGTGTGTGTGTGTGTGTGTGTGTGTGCTTTGCCCTCCCCTTTTTTCTTTGTTAGTTGTTAACCCTTAATAAAAATACCCCCTTATTTGAAATACCCCCCCCCCCATTTCTGTCTTATCTCTGAAGAGGGGTACCCCCACAGGTTGTAGTGCGCCACAACCTCAGACTTGATCCCAAACTCCCGCGAACCCTTTTGATAAAATCCCTAGACTTGAGACTTAGCCTGATCACTGGGATCTTCCCCCTCTTCGGACACCCCCTCCCATGATCACGTGTGGAACAGGGTCACATGTTAACAGTGGTACTTGGGGATTATTGTTCATCATACCGAGACCTCTCATGTGGAGTCCTGTATGGTTCTGTTCTGTCCCCTCTCCTGTTCAATATGTACATGCAGCCGCTTGGTGAGGTGGTCAGGAGGTTTGGCATGCAGTGTCATCAGTATGCTGATGACACCCAGCTTTACCTCTCTTTTTCATCTAACCTAGGCCTGGCAGTCTCGGTGCTTATCGGTTGTCTGGCAGTGGTGTGGGACTGGATGAGGGCTAATAGACTGAGACTGAATCCTGACAGGATGGAGGTCATGTTGGTGGGGAGGCCGATGGAGATGATGGCTCCTATTATTGATGGGGTTTGTCCCCCGTTGGTTTCGTAGGGGCGGAGTCTTGGGGTGCACCTTGATTCGTAGCTCCCCCTGGATGCTCAGGTGGAGGCTGTGGCAAAGAGTGCTTTTCGCCAATTACATCCAGTGTGACAGCTTCGGCCATATGTTTTGACTCTGACCTGGTCACTATCATCCCTGCTTTCATCACCTCTACGCTGGACTATTGTAATGCGCTCTATGGGGACTACCCATGGTAACGATTTGGAGACTGCAGCTGGTGCAGAATGTGGTGGCCCGTCTCCTGGTGGGACTGGGTCACTAGGAGCATATTACACCGGTTCTCTGATTTCTGCTCTGGCTGCCTGTAGTCTTCTACAGACCTGATTCAAGGTGTTGGTGCTTGCCTATAAAGCCCTAAATGGTCTAGGCCCAACCTATCTCCAGGACTACCTCACCCCTGGACTCTAGATCGGCCCCTGGGGTCATCGAGGGGTGCGCTTCTTGAGGTCCTCCGAGTCTTCTGGGGGCCCACAATGGGGAGGGTATTCTTGGTGGCAGCTCTGTGGCTGTGGAACTCCCTTCCAGTGAAGGCCCAATTAGCCCCGGATCTCCCCTCTCTTCGATGTAGTTGTAAGACCTGGCTATTCTGCCTGGCGTTTGATGGGGAAGATGGGTAGTATAGGGTGTGTGGGTTAGGTGGGATATGGGTTGGGGGATGGGATTTTTTGGTTTGGTTTTAATCCTCCTTGTATTGAATTATTTTATATATTTTAAAATGTCTTGATCTTACTGTGAGCCGCCCCAAGCTGCTGTGCAGGAGTGGTGGGGTATTATTTTTTTTTATAAATAAATAAAAATAAATAAATAAACATTTGAACATCAAGTGAAATTGTAGCCAAACTCCCCACCTTACAGAATACACCACACACACAGACACACACACACACAAATAAAATAATAAAAAAACCACTAATTAAATGGCACATAAATTTGTAGATAGGTTCTGCATACCACTGAGAGTATATGCATTGTACCTGACTTCGCCTACCTGTCAAGTTGTAAGTGTAGTGAGGTACTGAAGCTGAAAGGTAGCAACTTCCAGAAAGAAGTTAGAACCATCAGCCCCCAGATCCAAGTCCAAGTTGAGCAGGACAAGAGGACTGGGACTAAAAAACTAAGGCAAATGGGGCTAATTTATGGGAGAGTGCTTGAAAATTTAGAAGCAGAATAGAACAAGAGGAGTGGGACTAAAAGACTAAGGCAAACTGTAGGTGCAAGGCGGCTAAGAGAGAGTGTAGAACGTCTTAATTCAGTGCCATGTGCGCAGTGAACAGAACAATGTCTTAATGCCTTACATGGCACGGAGGTTAGGGCGGCAATGTTACTTTTCAGTTTCCTAGGTTTTTACTACTTGTGTGTGTCTTTGCTTGCCTTAAGTTTTGTGTTAAACCAACAGGTTTTTTTATATTAATAGTGTTGCATGCACCAGCCCAGAGCTTTGGGTGATTGTCTGCAACTCTATGGTGTGGTGGGGGGGGGGGGGGGGGGCACCATGCGTGGACCATGGGTCATGGAACCCACCATGTCCTGTCTAATCCCGACGCAGGTGGAGCTGGGAATGGGTGGATGCAGGGGTGCACCCCCAAAGCAGCTCCATGTCTGTCTGAAAACACCCAGTGTGTGGTTACATGCATTGAGGAATTATACGTGGGTTGGGTAGAATTTTTTCAGGCACGTAAAGGAACTCTCAGAGCTGCAAGGGAAACACTTCGGTGAGGAGGGAATCTTACTATCTCCCTCCAGTCCCTCCTTCCCCTGCTGGTGAAATTGACAAGGTAACTCCCAGATGTTAAAAAAAAAAAAATCCCACTGGTGAAACTGACAAAGTTTGTGCTGAAAAGGAAACTCACTGACTGGCTGCCAATCAAACTCAGGTTGGCACTGCAGCAGCAGGCAGAATTTAGTGCATTCCCCTTGCAAAAACAGGGAGATTTTTAGTTAAAAAACCCTTCAGTTTAACAGGGTAGTTAAGGCTCTTACAAGTTCACTCATGTTCCAAAAAGCATGGAAATTGTAAGTTAAGGCTCCTGCCTGAACGTGCACACAATGTAAGCAGTAAAGATGTTGTACAGTCTCACATATTGTGCTCACTTACTATGTAGGCTCCATGCACCCACACTTTGCCATGTTCTTTCAACCCCAATCCTTTCCTCTGCAGGTTGAGGGTAACGCTGAAGGTGGGAAGAGCAGGGGGAAGCTTGTTTACCCATGCCCCCTGCTTTCCCTATCTGCTTTCCTTTGGGTTGGAGAGAACAGGGAGAACGTGAACAGCAGGGCTACTAGCACTTTGCATCCAGATTATAACAAGTGGGGTCAGACTGTTAATTACTGGGATTAGAAAAAATAGGGATGCAGGGCTAACCTCGCTGTTTCCTTCCTTGTTGATGTCTCTAGTTTGTAAAATTGAGGCTATGCTGTGGTTGGGTAATATCTGAGTAGTAGTCCTTCAAAAAAGTTGTTTTTACACGGACGCCTTCCCCCCTGCTGGGTGAGTGGGAAGGTGTGCGATGTGTGTGTGTGTGTGTGGGGGGGGTGTCCATGTACACACTGTGGTGGTGGGTGGGGAAATGGGTGTTTGTCCGTATGAACAGCATGGGCGGTGGGTGGGGGCGCATGCACGTTCCGTATGCACACCCATCTCCACCTGCCACCCACCCATGGAGCCATTCAGCAAACTGGAGGAGGCTTCGTGCGTGGAGATGGGTGGAGAAGGGTGGAGGTGGGTGTGTGCCCATGGGAATGGACGCACACCCACCTCCACCCACCGTGGGAGCACACCCATCCCTCCCACCCACCCACTGCTGCTTGTGTAAAAAGGGCTAAAAATGTGTTGAAGTAGTACAGAGACATCACTGATATTAACATGTTTAAGAGTTTTGGAGCAAGAGGGCAGGTGCAGGTGTCTGAAATACAGATCTAGACTATACTGTTGCAGTACAAACTGTTGGTACATGGTTGCAGTACAAACACAGTTATGTTCTCGGGGAAAACACCAACGCATTGTTAGAGATGTGCCTTTACCAGAACTTAGACCAGAGTGGTTTCAGGCCCTCCTATTAAATGAACTGTATAAATACAAGTTATTACTGCAATGGTAAGTTTTCCCCATCTGACCACTTGCTTGGAGTGAAATAGTACTGATTCTGACCTGGATTTCTAAGACTAATTCTAGTAGCAAGGAAAGAAAGTCCCATTAATTCCTGTATCCCTAGAAACAATATTCGACTATTTAGATGTCCTAAGAAAGCTACAAAAACATTACTTCTATCAAAATCTCTCAAGTCTGATGTAGACTTGGTTCTCCCATATCTTTATCACTTGTGTAAACAGGGAATTAGACACTGACCAGTTCTTCTGTTATGAGAAGCAACCATACCCTCCATCCATTTCATTCCATGGTGTCCTATGGTCTGGTGAAAGTGTTGGAGAAACAGCTCCAGATGACATCAACCTTTTGCACCAACAAACCCTAATGACCACTAGGGGCATTGGGAGTAGAGATAGTGTGTTAGTGTGTGTGTCACTTTAACCTTTCGATCTCTGCTTCTAAGCTCCCCTTCCCCCTCTCAGGTGGGATGTGCCCAGGAAGCTCCTACTGGACTTTCTCCTTCTTTCTGACCTTTCTCCATTCCTTTCTTCTCCCTCTGACCTTCAACATGACCGGCCACCATGATGGTGGCAGCTAGATAGAAAGATCTAGGGAAAGGCCTTTCCTATCACAATGTATTTCTCAATAAAATAGATTGTTTTAATCTAGAAACAATCTCCAAGGTGTTGATTACTTCTAAGCTGTTGCTACTGAGCATTCGAGCTATTTTCTTTTGCTGTGTGTAAACTCTGCTGATGCCTAGCCAGAGCTCTAACAGGTCCTGGCCCAGTAGGCAATGAAACTTTGGTTTTTTGGTTTTTGACCACTAATAACATTCCAACAGAAAAAGCAGCCCTTATCTCGTTTACAGAGTTTTTTGAAAGATGTCAATGGAATCCAAATAGGAGTATCAACAGAAACCGTGGATGACGAGATGGAAATTGAAAATGAAGAGGAACGGATCATGACATCCCCAAATAATGCAACACCTGTGGAGAACATGAATGATCTAAATGCAGTTGACCCCCATCACATACAGAGTGTTCTCAACATGAGGAATTTTGCCTGTTTGATGTCAGTATATGACGGATCAGCTGTTGTCCTCATCTTGGAACCAAAATCTGTGAAAACGTTTTCAGAATATTCCAAGTTATTCAAGAGGTATGTTGAAATTGATGTAAACAAACATGCACCGAAACAAGTAGACATTATGTAGGACACCTACGATGATGTTAGTACAAAATCTTACACACAAGCAACGCGAGGTTCTGGAGGATGACAGCAGGTTAAACAAAATGGTGCCCTACCAAAGAACTGGCAAAATGTCTTGAGAAATGATGTAAACAAACTGAATTATTTCATCTGCTTTCTGAAGAAATCACCTCCTGCGGGTCATTTGACAGCATTAATGCGATTTCGACATATGGTTGCGAGATGAAAAAAAATGATAAAGCAAAAGAAAGCTCCCTTGACAAATGTAACCACCAGGAAGCTGACACCAGGATATTTCATCATCTTACTGATGCCTTGGCGCATGGTCTCAATGAGGTTTGCATTTGCACTGTTGACACAGACGTAGTACTGTTGACAGTGTCCTTCTTCAATTAAGTGAAAAGGAAAGGTCTGCAATCAATTTCGATTCATTTTGGGTCCAAAAAGCACCTCAGAATTATACCAGTCTATGAGATTTCTATGAAACTTGGTGAAGAGAGGTCAGTAACTCTCAGAGGATTTCACACTTTATCTGGGTGTGATATGACTTTTTTCTTTGCCAGTCGTGGAAAAGCCACAATGTGGAAAATATAGAATGAGTCCCCACAGGTGACTGAGGCATTCACATTCTTGTCTCATCCTCAGAAAGAAATACTTCAAGCAATACTAAGCCTTCTGGAATGTTTCATTGTCCTCTGTTACTAGTAACTCAATTAGTGTGAATAAAACACGAAAAGAACTTTTCACTTCACATCACAGGTCAATGACAAACATCCCACCAACTGCAGCAGCAGCATTTGAACAGCATGTACTAAGAACATGTTATCAAAGTGGCCACATATGGGGACAAATTACTTCACCTCACATTGAATACCCACCCCTGGACTTATGCAGATGGTCTTTAACTGGGGAAACATGCATGCCGAAGTGGTCGACTCTTCCAGAGGTGTCACATGCTATTCGATAATTAATTTCTTGTAAATGTAAAAAGGGTTGTCAGAGTAAGGTTTGCAGATGCAGGAAACTTGACCTGGTATGCACTCTGATGTGCAAAGTTTGTAAGGGCCAGTGCTACAACAAGTAATTCTGTGTTCTGTAACTGTAGTTTTGCTTATATTACTATTCGTAGGGCTACTGTGCTTCAGTGCAATGTTTGAAATGCATCTGAGATATAACCCTTACCGTAATCCTGTGGAACACATATATGTAATTGCTTTGACTGTATTTGAAATATTGCAGTGATGTATAGTTTATTTTCCACTGCATTCAGTTGAAAGCATTATGACGTAACATAAAAAAATTGTTGCCGATCAATCTCATGTTTTTTGAAGTGTGATGTTGTAAAGGCTATCACACAGTACAGATGTGCAGTTCAACACTCTTAATTAGTATGAGCAGTGATCAGTGTCTAGAGTCCGAAGTCAAAGCATGCATGGACTCTAAACACTGATCAGTGCTCATACTAAGCTCTTTTAAGAGCACTAAATGGCACATCTGCAATGATAATAATAATAAGTAATAATAATAAGTTTATTGCAGCCATAGGCCAAATAGACAAAACATACAAACAACTCCTTAAAGAAACATCAACACATACAATTACAAAATCGGCCAAGCCATTGCTGCCCCCCAACAACTACATTCCAGATTCTGGCATGTCATGACCCTAGGTGGAATTCCAACGGTTGTCTAAAGTGTAAAAATAATTTCCTGAGATTAAATGCGGCCACCAAATATTGGGCTACCAAATTCGTGGTAGAAGAGTCCGTGCCTGCTAGAGCCAACATACACAAATTTTTCTCAGACCTATCTGAGAACTTTTGCAGAAGAGGGGCCAAAAAATGGGAGCGAAGAGCATCGTATAAATGGCAGCTGAACAAAATGTGAGCTGTCGTCTCAACATGCTATCAAATGGACACACTCTGGTAGAGAACTCGGTAGCACTGAATTGTCCTTCCAGAACCATGGCGGGAAGTGCATTAAGGCGAGCACACATAAAAAGGTATTTGGCCCGTTCAGGAAGACCCAAGGTTAAATACATGGCCAAACGAGGGCGGGGTAAATATAGGGAAGATAATCCACTACATGGGGGGAGGCCCTAATACTGGCGATTTCCTCCTGCAATCCCCAATCAAGAAGTCAATTCCTCATTTCATACATCATTGCACCCAACCCCTTCTGGGCCCAATATTCTGGATGGAAGCCCAGCCTACGTACAAAACACTCCACCGCCTTTGCCCATTTACTGGTGAACGTATCTGTTAGCCAGAAGTGCACCAACCCCCTACCTTGAGATTTTTGAAGTTTCGCCCAGAATTTTAGAACCAAACCCCAGGCTACTAGAGTCCACTTCAGTTGACCCACTTCTGCCCTTATAACCGCACGGGCATGCCCCTGGGAATCCTCAAGAGCCTCTGGAAGAATCCAGTCTGGAAGCTATCCAGCTTCCTCAGCTTGGATTGTACAAGCGGGGCCCATACCTCCACACCATAAAGAAGCTGTGCCCGCACGTTTGCATTCAATACCTTAATTGCTGGTTTGATTGCACCTCCCCCAGAGCTGAGGAAGAGTTTGGACACAGCAAGAGCAGTTCCTCTGGCTGTTGAGATCGCCCTCTCAAAATGATTATCCCAGGAACCTGTTTCCTGGAAATTTAATCCCAGATATTTGAAACTTCTAACCTGGGAAACATTAATGCTCCCACATCTGCAATGTGAAAGGACACAGAGTTGAAAATGTACATTGCGTACTACACAAACAAAAGCATGACTTAGGCTTCAGGTAACCATAACTTTGGAATGGATTGATGTATGAGGATTGTGTGGGACACATTTGAACGGTAATTTTATTACCAAACCATTTTTAAACAGCTCAACCAACATATCTTTAACTCGGCATGCATATTTTCTTTAATAATAAATATTAAAAAAAACAGAATGGTAGCTGTGATGACAGCCATATTGGAATTGGCACCCATTTTGGATTTCCGGCCCCAAACTGAAGTGGCTCCACATCTATATTTCATCAGTACCACATTACCTATGTGAATGCAAAAGCACACACTTGTTTCATTGCAGTTTCCTGCCTCATTTTATAGGAGTTGCTGCTCCACTAATGGGTATGAATGGTGTGACAGGGACTGGGTTGGGCATGGCCAAGCTGGACAGCCTGTCCCCACTTCATGTATGATCTGTGGGTGGAACTCTGAGGTATCAATCTACAGGACAAGGAGTATAGCTCAGAACGCTTTTGCAACCCACACCCTCAAAGCGACAAAAAGGCCAGAAAATATAAGGGTTCAGGTTCAGCCAGCAGGGTGGCTGGCTGGGGCAATTCAGAGTCTGCACAATCAAGGAGCAGAGAAGGCAACTGGTAGATCTGCATAGCCAGGCTGTATTTCTATTCTTGGTATTTATTTCATATGTTTATGTGTATAAGGTTACGTGCTTGGTTGGGAGGTATGTGATGGGGCAGGTGTGGGCCCTTTAAGCGGTGTATGCCCATCACCTGGGCCACACTCACTTTAGAGGCTATATATAAGAGCTCTGGGCTGTGAGAGCTCTAAGCAGTCAGTGCCTAGGTCTGGAAGAGGAGAGACCTCAGGACTAGCTCACCCTGGGAGGGCTCCAGGGTACTGCCTTGGTTGGTACGAAACAGTAGAGATGGATGGAGATATGGACAAAGATATACTGAGTGTTTTCTGGAATAAAAGAGCCAGGTTTTGTAAAGCAGATCTAAGACTCTAGGGTTTTCTTGTGTGTGTTGCTCTCTGCTACTGCTGTGGTCCTGGGAGCTGGATTTCAGACACTGGTGTGCTCTGGTCACTCCCTCCCAAGCTCTACATGTCGCAGATCTTTCTTATAGGCGCTACTGTTTTTGTTTTGTTTTGTTGGAGCAGTGTGAATCTTGCACCAGTGCAGGGGCTGGATCAGATGACCCTTGAGGTTCCTTCCTGGCCCTAGGATTCTATGGCTGTCGGTACACAATCACACACACAAATGCCAACCTCTCCCCCCATGTGCATGCGTTCTCTCTCTCTCTCACACACACCCTCCCTTGCCTGACCCACTGCACAGAAGCCTGTGCTTGGGGAGCTGTGAGTATCCGTAACACACATACTGCTCCCTACTGAATGATGAGTCTAGTCTGAATTGGCTTGTCTGAGTTTTCAGGTGATAGCAGCAGAACACACTTGCTCCCTGCAGAGCTGAGGAAAGTCCCTTTCAGTATTTTGTCCATAGGGACTAATGGGGAAGGATTTCTTGTTGGGCAGTGCCCAAATAGCTATCACTGGTGCAGGGCCTTATTTACCTCAGTTTATTTAAAGCTGAGCTGTAAGCCCAGGAAGAAACTTGCCTCAGAAGAGAAGCTGTGAGTCGGACAGAAGGTAGATGCAAATGACCCTGAAAAATGGAGGTGGGATCCTCCTACACTCTTCTTACCCAGGGGCTAAACTAGCTCCTGCTGAATGTTACTGCATGGAAGCATTAGTCAAGGATCCCAAGCAAGTCTGCTATTCCAGTCAGGTTCCTTCACAGCTGTCCCAGTGTACCATACATTTGATCCACAGCCTCTATTCTAGCCCAAGTTTTCTTGCCTTACTTTGTCAATGCACCTTATTCCCTAGGTATAGGACTCCAGATCTCAGTGTTGGGTCTCTTCTAAGCAAAATATGCCAGTGTTGTTGAACTCTGGAAGGGCAGCTTTGTGCTGTGCACATGAACACATTTTAGCAGTGTATTTGAGTCAAAATCCCTAGCTATGTTGTTATGCCTGATCTATGCATGCCCCAAGGAGAAAACAGTGTACACCATTGGCTACTTTGCAAGTCTTGGGTGCACTTTGTGTGAGATACAACAGATGAAGACCAAGTGTGCTTCCCTCTCCCATGCTGTATTATTTCTTTCATATAATGCTTTGCTTACATATCTGCAACAAATGGCTGATCTGAGGGCTTATTATGCACAGTCAGTCAGTACTTACTCCACCCAAGTGAATTCTTCCTCCCCTCTGTTTATGGTGTTTGGATGGGATTCGCATTCCTCTGATTCCACAAAGGAGTGGAGGACTACAAGCCGGGATAAGCAAAAGCAGCCAAGCAGTGCGTTTTGTAGGCTCATCTCCTTTCTACACCCTTTTTGATGGAAGCCAAGCTTTACAGTGCTAGGTGTGTGGGGGACAGGTGGGTTAAAAGAGCAGGTTTGGGGAGATGTTCCCAAACTCAAGTGGGGTTGTGCTACCTGCAGATGGCATCATGATCCCAACTGATATATGATCTAAGAACTGCCCTACTGGGGCAGACCAGTGGTTCATCTAGCCCCAGCATCCTGTCTTCATCAGTGGTCAACTTCCGTTCCTTTAGCGTACAATAGGTCATAATGGAATGATCCATTTCCTGGTATTCCATCCCAGCCCCTGGCAGTTGGAGGTCTCAGTCCTGATCCTATGTGGCAGGATGGGTAGGGTAGTAATTTTTTTAATAAATAAAATATATACACACAATTTGGTATTCAGTAATATTTGCAAAGCATGCTGTAGTTGCCCACTCAATGTGTATATGCCTCTGCTACTCCCACTACTTCTGGTGCTCCATTGAGCCTCATTCTTTCCCAGCAGCACCAGAATCCTTTCTTCTAATCATAGGCTTTCAAAGGTCTTCTCAGCCACATTTTATTTACCTTCCAGGCCTTGTCAATTTTATGTATTAAGAGTCTCATTTCAGCTACAGCCAAATAGCTTGTGGTCCTGGGATCCATGATGCCAGGTACTGGAGATGGTAGAGTGCCAACTGCTGACATGGGAGGAAAATGGAGGAATAAACAGAAAAGATTATCTAAATTACTCCTAGGTCCACAATTCAACACACACTGTTCCAGTTTCACACTGCACCACAAACAGGAATAAACCACAGGTAGGTCCACAATCTCCTATATGAAAAATGAAAGTATCTTCAAGGCACTAGGCAAATTCATGGCATAGTGCACTCTGGATATTACCAAGAAACTCATTTGTGGGCAATAACATGTAGAGTGGGAAACCCACCAAGAAATAACCACATGCCAGACGCATGCATAGACCTTGGATAGGGGGTCAATGTTCCTTTCCAGAAAAAACATGGCTCCCTGGTCTCTTGGATGACTGGAAGTGAGGCAGTGTGGGTATCTAGACATAAGAGTGGTTATATGTTGGTGGGAAGCTTGTGTCGTCCTCATCCATAACTTTACTCTTTTGTTTGCTGCTAACACCCCATCTAAGTAAACCTCAAGAGGATAGGGACCAAATTCAAAAATGGTCTGGGACGATCCAGCCAATTAACCTTGGGGAACACAGAAATGCCTGCATTTTAGCTAGTTGTGGACAGGCATATAGACGGAACAATATCTACCTGGAAGGGCTCTATTTATATTAGTTTAAAAATAAAGAAGTCTAGGTTTCTAGACTCCATGGCTGATTTTTCCAGGAAAAGTGCAGTGGAATAAGATACTGTCCACTGGGAAGGCAATGGAGACCTAACCTTGAGGTGGGAAAACTGAGGCAGAATGAAACATGAGTGCCAAAGGATGACCAGTCCCTGCGGCACGGCATTCTCACTGTAAACCATGTTATGGCTGTTAAATGAGATGAGAGCCGCTGGAGTTGGAATTTGGCCACACTTGCAATATAGCACATTTGTAAGGTGCTCCTGAACCACAGCCAGGGACCTGTCTTCGCTGCATTTTTCCCCATCCCCGCAAGCTGTGTTAATCTACATGGTAAATTTGCCTGTGGTCAGGGACCCGTGTTCACTGTGTTTAAGAATGTAAGAGGTGGTAGGTCAGACCAATGGTCTCCGACAGTGGCCAATCTTGGTTGCTTGGAAGAAGCACCCAACAGGTCACAATGAGGCAATCCATTTCCTGTTTACTCCCAGCTCCCAACAGTAAGAGGTTACATTCCCCAAACCTGTTAGCCAGAGATAGGTTTGGGGAATGTAACCTCTTACTGTCAGGAGTGGGGAGTAAACAACAGGAAATGGATCGCCCCATTGTAACCTGTTGGTATTTCTTCCAAGCAACTGAGATTAGCCACTGTTGGACACAGGTGTTGGGCTCGATGGACCATTGGTCTGTCCGAGTATGGCATGTATGTTTTTAAAACACCGTGAACATGGGTCCCTGACCACAGCCAAATTTACTGTGTAGATGTGCCTTATGTTTGGGAAGGGCTGCAGCTCTTGTCCCTTTTTAGAAGAAGAAAAAGCTAATCCTCAGAGCCCCAGTGATGAGAGTTAGATATCCTACCCCCTAGTCAGTGACTGATGCCTGCCTGGAACTGATGCCTTCCTGAAAATGAAACAAAGCTAATTACTTCCTCTGTGTGTTTCTTGCTTCAACTCTGCTTTTTTTGGGTAGCTACTTAATTAACTACTTGTAGCCAGGTGCATCATGAAGAAAAAAACAACAAACAAAAAAACGTGTTGAATTGTCTACAATTCTGTTTCTGAAAATGACAAAATGTTACTAGCCAAGAGCTTTTTAGATGGGGTCGGAAACAAAAGAAGACTCTCAAAGACAAATGAATATTGCAAGCCTCAGAGCGTGGAGGTTGGAAATGGGAATTTAAAACCAGCTGTGTAAGTCCAGAGGTGACTTAACCACATCACGAGATTTGGGCAAAAGGATGTGGGCAAAATGGAGCCAGACTCCAGACTTGGCACTTTCCAAATGGCTGGAAGGAGAGGACAGTTCGGCAGCTTTTGTTTCAGGGCACTTTCACACCTGCGGGAAAGGCTCATTAGGAAACTGGCAGAGCTGATGTGCATGCAAATTAGCCATGTCTTCGATGAGGTGCGAAAACCGACAGCCAGGTGATTTCCTCTGATATGCAGTTTTAGAATGACATTAGAATGACATTAGAATGAATTGACTTAGTGGCAAAATCCAGCTTGGTCAATCTTCATATCAGAGGAAATCACATGGCTTTCGGCATTTGCACCTCATCAAAGTTGCGGCTAATCTGCGTGCGCATCTGCTCTGCCGGCTTCTTAGTGACCCTTTTCCGTGCCCTCACTTTGGTTCTGTCCCCAGTCTGCCTAGCAGGAGGATCCAGCAGCAGTTGAGATCTGACAGGCAGAATCTGTTGAGATCTGTCCACAAGTCTGCTGTCTTTTTGTATGGCTGGATTCCATTTCCCAAATCCTGGGGCTGCTATGCAGGAGGACCCACTGCTACTGAGTTATGCCACACATGGTAAGCCCTATGTCACATACTTTCTTTGTGGGGTGTAAAAGTGAAAGAGGAAGGATCATGTAGCTGCAACATGATGTGCATGGCAGCAACTTCCCAGTTGACTTCATGGAGAATATACCATGAGGAACTGCTTATTCTCTTTAATTTAGAGACCCTCCAAATGCTGCACTCCCTATATGAAGCTCCCACACAGTGGCAAGAGTTATTGCAATTTGCAGTCATAAAATAATTTATCCATGGTCCTGCAAGGCATTGTGATGTGAACAATGTTGTAAGGTTTAAAGACTGTTAATGATATCTGGTTGGGGTGGGTGTGTGATGCCAAAGTTCCCCACAACTTCCCCTTCTACACCAGAGGATGGAGTGACTGCCTTAAGGAATAAGGGACATTGAGGGAATCTTTATGAGAATGGTAACACTTGGGTGATCCTGCTCGCCCGAACAGCCTAGCTTACATACCTCCCAACAGCACGCGCATGCACACACACACACACACACCTGCCTTTTGTGGAACAATACTGTAGTCTTGTCTAAAGTGGGAAATGGCCATCCTTTGTAGGTGATGACCTCCAGAGCATTAGGGCAGTTGGTGGTTGGTATGCCACCAAAGCAATGGAGTGCCTGCATATTATCGCTGCTAGGGTGCCTGTGCACGTGTACCACCAGAAAGCTGGGATGTCCACACATGACCACTGCCTTTGGAATTGCCAGTGTGTGCGAGACTGTGTGCATGTATGTGGAGGCACACACACTCATGTGATTGCATGGGGACAGGGCTTATGTCCCTGTTGGACCATCTTAAATATTGGGAGGTAAGGACGTTTGGAAGCCTATGAATATGCTTAACAAGAGACTCTGCTCTTGCAGGATGGTGGTGGAGTGTGCTTTTGGAAGGCTAAAACAAAGATGATGATACTGTCTGGATATCAACACCCAAAATGTATGCTTCCATATTGCCTGCTGTTTGCTGCACAACATTTATGAGAAAGTAGGAGTGCCTTGCATTGTATGGTGTTGGAGACCCCCTCTCCTTACAAGCAGCCACCCATCTATGATCTGCAAGGGGAAAGATATCCCCAGGTACCAGGCCAGTGTGTCCGTGACATGCACCTACATTTTCAGAGGGAAGCATAGCAAGTGAGTTGTGGCAATAAACAAAGGGGAGAATGTGTTGCTTGGCTTGCATTGATGTATGTTTTATCATAGCAAGAAAGGAATTTTAAACCAAGCGTTGTAGTTTCTTATCCAGACTTCATCACTGCTTTACTTTAAATATTGATAAAATGTTACCATTATCTATGTGTAATGAAACTATCTTCAATTGAGCTTCATTTTGATCCATATATAGGGATGTGCGAACCCCTGGGGGTTCGGGGTTCGGCCAAACCCGAAACCTTTAGGTTTAGCCCATTTGGGCTGAACCTGTTTGGGGGGGGGGTTTCCCTCCAGGCTGCGTGGGCGGAAGGGGTGCTGGGGAGCACCTCCCCCACCCATCCAGCCTGGGACTTATTTTTTTTTTTTAACCCCCCACCCCAGGGATTGCCCTACCTGGTGGTGCCGGGGCTCCAGCCCTGGGTCTGGCAGCAGGAGTGGTGTTCTGGAATGCTTCAGGCCGCTACTAGGCCTTCTGGGTCAAACCAGAAGGCCTAGTAGCGGCCTGAAGCGCTCCGGAGCACCGCTGCTGGTGGACCTGACATCGCTGCCGCTGTCGCTGCTGGACCTGGACACCGACCTACCCGGTGGTGCCGGGGCCCTGGCCCTAGGTTCGGCTGTGTGTACAGTGGTGGCAGCACTCCAGAGCACTCCAGGCCACTACTAGGCCTTCCGGTTTGACCCGGAAGGCCTAGTAGCAGCCTGAAGTGCTCTGGAGCGCCGCTGCCACCAGACCTGCTGCCACTGCCGCTGCCGGGCCCTGGGTCAGAGCCCCGGCACCACCAGGTAGGGAAATCCCTGGTGTGTGTGGGGGGGGTTTAAAAAAAATCCCAGGCTGGATGGGGGGGAGGGAGGTGCTCCCCGGCACCCCTTCCACCCCCGCAGTCTGGAGGGGGAGGGAAAACTAGTTCCTCCCTGCCCCCCATCCCCCTCCCAAACATGTTTGGAACCCGAACTTTGTTCAGTCAGTTTGGATTCAGGGTGTTCACGAACAGGCCGAACCCTGAACTTCTGAACTGCGTTCGCACATCCCTATCTGTATAGCATTTGAACTCAGGGCCGGCCTCAGGCACGTGCCACATGTGCAGCTGGGGCCCCACGCTTGCATGACTGGGTGGCAGGCTGCAGCCAGCTTCTCACCCAATAAGTTCTTCTGCCTCCCCTCCCTGGGTACGGTCTCCATCCCTCACCTGCCTCTACCTCCTAATAGTGCTCCAGCAGCACCAGCAGGAGTGGGGACACCGGAACACTAATTGGAGTAGGAGATAAAGCTGTTTGTTTACAAACAACTCCTCTCCATGCGAACGATCAGAAGGTTGTTACCTTGTAAAGAAGGTTCTTTGAGATAGCTCAAAACATTCTCACAATTTGGTTCTGCATGCCACCCTATTCAAACAACTGACCACGTGATGGTCTCGAGCTCCTCTAGTATAAAAAGCACTCTTCCCCCTCTGAATGACAGTTCCTTCCAACCCTTTCTAGGAATATAAGAATATTTTTTTCATTACGGACTGGAAGGGAGGGTTTTGTGAGAATGTTAGGAGCCATCTCAAAGAACCTTATTTACAAGGTAGCAACCTTCTGTTTTTCTTTGAGTGTCTCCTCACAGACTGTTTTTACATGGCTCCGTCAGTGCGTCAACTTAAATTGCGGTCAGACTAGATCAGTTTGGATATCTAACTAGGCGAATGGAAGTGTATTCAGGAGTGAGGCAGGGTTGTGTGTTGGCCCCTTTTTAATTTAATTTCTTTGTAAATGATTTAATTGTAGCTATGGCCTCTGCAACTTCCCCCCCCCCCCAAGTTAGGGAACTTAGGGGGGAATCATTCAGTTGGTTGTCTGATATATGCGGACGATGCTGTTATACTGTCCCAGGCGAGGCTAGGTCTACAGAGGCAGGTACTAGCGTTGGCAGAATATTGTGATCTCAATAGGCTCCAAATCAACTATGGGAAAACCAAATTTATGATTTTTGGCAGAGAAAGACGTACTTACAAATGGAACACAAGGGGACAAGAGATTTCCCAGGTTAAATCATACAAGTACCTGGGTCCTATTCCAGGCTTCTTTGAAATGGGACCAACACTTCGCTGCAGCCAAAGTGCGGGCCAAGGTCAGCGCTATGGCAATCTTCTGCTTTTTTCGTCAAAAAGAGGGTAGACACGTGAGCGCCACCCTGAGGGTTATAGAGCTCCTTTATGGTGCAACTGTATGGGCTATCCTGGGGACTTTTGATTTGAACGTTCTTCAATCCAAATTTTGCAGATCTTTGTTGGGTGTCCCCCACGGGGTGCCCACTGCAGCAGTGCAGTTGGAGTTGGGCAAAATAACTTTGGAAAATTAGGCTTGGAAGCTAGCTTTTGGATTATGGCTTCGCCTTAAAATACAAGGTGATACTGGTCTGTTTTTATTCCTTGGTGAAGATTTATACACTGGCACACGATGTCAGTATATTTATTTATTTATTTATATTTATTGGCTGCCCCCCATGCCTATGGCACCCGGGGTGACTCACAACAGGTAAAACAATAAAAAAACACATAAAAACATCAAATATAAATGATTAAACCCCCCACCCCCAAAATCCCCCCCTCTACCCTCCCCTCCGAAGGCCTGGGAGAACAGCTAGGTCTTACAGACTCGGTGAAAAGCCATCAGCCCTGGGGCCAGGCGAGCTTCCTCCGGGAGGGAGTTCCAGAGTCGCGACCCGGCCACCAAGAATGCCCTCTCCAATGTGGCCCGCCGTTTAACACGGGGGACCTCCAGGAAGGTGCCCCCCGGAAGACCACAGGGATCGCCCTGAGGCATGGAAGGCGAGGGGGTCCCCAAGGTATGAGGAGCCCAGACTGTATAGGGCTTTATAGATCAACACCAGCACCTTGAATCTGGCTCGGTATGCTATAAGCAGCCAGTGCAGAGTGGCGAGGTGATGCCACTTGCCTCCAGCCACCAGCCTCGAGGTGATGAAGGTGTGAATAAGAGTGGCCAGGTCGGGCCCGGAAATGTATGGGCGCAGTCTCTGTAACAGATACAGCTGGTGAAAGGTGGCTTTAGCCACTGCCTCCACCTGCCAATCCAGATGGAGGCCCGGATCCAAAACCACCCCCAGACTCTGGGCTATGGGAGGGCAGACCCCGCCCCCCACCAGAGGGGCTGGCACCTCCCTCGCCCTACCCACCACCATCACCTCCATCTTATCAGGATTGAGCTTCAGTCTGCTCTGCTGCATACAATCCGCCACAGCCTCTAAACATTGGGAAAGCAACAAGACAGCAGGGCCTGGGTGGGTCGAAAACAAGAGGTACAGCTGAGTATCATCAATGACATCACACCCTGAACCCTCTCACTATCTCCCCCAGACAAATATTTAGACAAAGCTCACTCGGATGGGCTGTGCTAGTTCCTATTTGTTATCTAAGGGACTGGCAGCTGCTAAGGCAGAGATATATAGGAGAATAGATGACACCAATAGACAGTAGGATCTTGCAGCGGTATCCTCCTTCAACTCACTGGGCAGTTATAGGGCTTTGGTTCCTGAAATTGGTACTATGGCCCGCTACTTAACTAGCCAAAGTTTGGCCAGGAAAATGCACCTCTTCATGTGCGCAAGATTTAATGTCCTACCAACAAGAGTGATGGAGAGACGATGTGTAAAGCAATATCTATTCTATCTTGGAAAATCTGCAAATATGGTTCTGAGATTATTATGGCTGCTATTTCACTAACTCTTCTTAATGAAGTTATTGCTAACAGGAATACTCTCTTTAAACCTGCACCCCACAACCAGTTCATTTGCGCCCCTCACATAATCAATTCACGCTGACCCGGGGGCACAAATTAAATGGCTATGGGTGGGGGGCAGCGTGAATTGATTATGGGGGCACAACTGAACTGGTTATATGTCTCTTTTCATGGCATAATGCGTTTAATAGACTAGCTGCATTTTATATTATTTATTATTATTATAATAAGCATTTATATAGCGCTAGCAATGTACCTGGCGCTTAACTGAAAATAAGATAGACATGGCCCCTGCCCGAGAACTTTTTTTTGCATGTCTTGTGTGTTTGATAGCAGCACCTCTGGACCGGTCGCACCATGTGTGTGTATAAGGGACAGGCGGCACCAGCAGCAAGAAGCAACAGGCCCTGGAGGCCAGGCTGGCTAAGCTCACCCTCTCCCCCAGTAAGGCAGCAGACGCAGTAAGTCTCTCTGTGCCTGTCTCACTGCCTGCCCGGCTGCCCCTGCAGTGGAACCACTCCTGGGGTGTGGTCGTAGACGCTCGGCTGGGAAGGTGGGGGGGTGGGGGGGAAGCATTGGGAGGCCATGCATGTCTATGGCCACTCACCAGGTAAGGCAGCCAATGGGTGCCAAACCGGGGGGGATGGGGAGAAGCATGGGAAGGCCATGATTCTCCATGGCTGTTCGGAGGGGTGGAAAATGGGAATCCTTCCTGTCCAGAGGGAGTAAAAGTTATGTAAATTTACACATTTGCATAATTAGATGGGGCCTGCACCAAGACTTTGCACATGGCCCCACAAACCCTGGGGCCGTCTCTGTTTGAACTAAAAGATGTAGACAATGTAGTTCTTCGGATGGTATCTTTTATTGGACTAACATCTGTTCGTGGGAATAGGCAAGCTTTCCAGTCACACAGGGTCCATCCAATCAGGCATATAAGAAGTCCGGGTTATAGATTGAGGAAATGCAAGACAATACATACTGTACAAGAAAGCAATGCTTGGGAGGGTGTCTTTAGGAAAAAAGGAATGACATTTCAGCATTTAAATCTAATGGTAAATATAAATGCAGGCTGGGAACTATCCATATGGTAAGTATTAGGGGAGGGGGCTTAGGAAAAGATTTGAGTGGGGAGGGGAGTTAGTCTTCCAAAGCAGGTAGGTGTAAATGACAGGATGATTGTTACACAGAAATGGATCACTTGGGAGCATGACCATGTGCGAGGTGGGGGCGGGGGGAGAGACATTGGTATAAAAAGCAAAATACAATGAGAGGGCAACTCAGAAATAAATGATAAACAAATATAAATGCAGGCTAGGATCTGTGCAAGTGATTGGATCTTAGAAAATGTTCACTTTGGGTTGTTTTCAGATACAGTTCATATCCCAGCTTTCCTCGGAGTTCAGAAAGAAGGTATTGAGATCAATGGGCTTGATTTCCTCTCTCCCCTGGGAGACATGAGACCCCCAAGTTGATATCAGGACTGATTGGCCTCCTGTAGGGCTGGATAGAGAGAATAAGATTCATTACAGAACTAAAGGCAAGCCTAAGAGCTTTCTCCAAGTTGTGTTGTGTTTGGATCTGAGGTTGGAAAGGGCTGGTGAGGCGTTTCTTTGGTTCTGGGCAAAGAAGGATTTTCTCATTTTTCCACACTGATTAATCCCTCCTTTGGTCTGTGAACCTCAAAGTGTCCTGCTGGTGCAAACCCTTATTCTGGCTTTGCAAGATGCTTGCAGTGGTGCAGTGCTTCTAGCTTTGGGCTGCTAATCTATAATCGGCTCAAGTCCTCAGAGCTAGTTAGATCCAATTACTTTGGTGTACACTCTTATAGGAACTTGCTAAATTAGTAGGCAGCAATACATTTATCTTCCTTATTTCCATTACTTAATGTATTTTTTACATTTTATTCTGGGAAGGTTTTAACAGCTATTTATAATTCAGCACTTTCCCCTCTTAATAATCCATGCAGAAATAGGTACACACTCACACAAACATCACCTGGGACTTTCTTTCCTTGCTACCTGCAGTAGTCTGAGAAATGTAGGTCAGAATCAGTACTATTTCACTCAAAGCAAATGGACAGATGGGGAAAACTCACCATTGCTGTAATAACTTGTATTTATAAAGCTCATTTAATAGGAGGGCCTGAAACCACTCTGGGTCCTTATTGGGTGCTAATTAAGTGAATGGAAATGCTTCTGTCAAACTCAACTGGCTTTGGCTCAGGCCATGTAAAAAAGCCCTGCATCAGACTATTCTAGAGTAGGTGATTGGTAGAGTGCAGCTATAATCTCAGCTGGTTGTTATCTGGGTGATTTCAGACTGGCCTGACTGGTGTTTGTATGGTTTGGATAGGTAAGGTTGCAATTTGACTGGTTCTTGTTTGCTTCAAAATTACATAATGGGTTATTGTAAATTTTCAAAAATCAGTATGTACAAATTAGCATTGACCTGTTTCCTCTCTTGGAAGAGGTGGCAACCTTAATAACCGGGTTTTGACCATTTCACAGATGGGAAAACAAGAATGAGAGAGGTAACATGACCAGTCTCTCTCTGGAAGTCTGTGACAGAGGAAATTAAAGCTCAGACTGCTTAACTGCTGAGTCTGTGTTTTAACCATAAAACAATCCTTGTCCTTTAATACAAAGTAATTTCTTTGGCTTATGGAAACTTTCTGTCACTATTAAGGCATCTAGGGATTGAAGGGACCAGATGTCCACTTACGCCTCCTGAAGGTTTGTGGTCCATGCAGGTGCTGTTCCTCTAGGCTACAGCTGAAAACCCTTGCTGAAGTGTCTTAAGTGGATTTGCTTGAAAAATTTAGATGAAAATAGAATGTCACTAAAAATCAGAAACCAAACTTTGCAAATTTTTTTAGCATTGTCCCTGTTTACCAGCCAGCTGCACTCTGCCTCACAGGAATGTTCTGAGACCTTGTCATTTATGTCTAGATGTAAGACCGCTTGTCTCAAAGACTTTAACAAGGCTGTATGGAACTGGTCCAAAATTCAAACCAAATTTTGTGGTGGAAGTTTGATTAAAATTAACGTTCCCTATAATTTTACACTTATTAATAGGTCATCACTAAATCCTCCCAACTTGCCTTCCTTGTCTTTTCCTGCTACTAGCGTTACCATACCTCCCCTTTAATCCAGGACTCTTATGACAAACATATGGTGCAGGGCTGCATTGTATTTGCTACCAATGCTGGAAATGAAAGGAGAGGAATTGACTAAGGCGGGATTTCACGTAGGTTGGAAAGGAGAAAAGAGGCAAACAATGATTCTACAGATTGCAAAAGTGATTTATAAGGAGATAAAGTGATCCAGTAGTGCCTCTGTGACTGTCATACAGAAATCAGCTGCTGGTACTAACAGGAACTAACAAGTACAAACACTCCACAGACAGGCATGTGTGAGAGAGTGGAGCTACAGCTATTTTTCTTGCCCAAAGCCCTTCCCATTGGCTGGTATCTGTGTCCTGTCTCAGGTTTGCCAGGCCCCATGATATATCAGAGAACTGTGAGGCCTGATCTGTACTCATATGTAGTCATAACTAGGAGATACAATGATAACATGATCACTAGTTATCTCAATGTATTTTTATCATTTCCCCCCTCTTTGTTCACAAGCAACTTAAGTGCTGATCTCCACAGAGTGCCCGATTACAATTAGTGCCCACTCATGAGTGGTTCTGTCCACACCAAGACACCCTGGAAGGGATAGTGCACAGCAAAGCAGATATGAATTTGCAATACTATACAGCAGACAAACACATACACACCCCAGCAGAATTTGGACATTTAAGTTGCTAAGGCACCTTGAAAGCGGAGAGGTAATAGATAGGGGAAGCATGCATAAGACTCGAAGGGGCTTAGTTGCCTGATGCTTCTAGGGCTTCAAGTTTCAGGGTTGGGGCTTCTGCCCCCACTGGGCTGGCCTTACAATTTGCAGGCCCCCATGGTCCCACCTTCCATAACCCCATCCCTTTTAAACAATTGGCAGTTTGGTGCTTGCAAACAAAGAAGTGTCATATCCTCACACACACACACACACATTTTATTCCCTCTCCCCAGCATTTCCTCCTCTCTCTCTCGCTCACCCTCACCCACCCACCTCTACCTCTGGCAGGGGGGATTCAGGGACTGGTGATGTTTCCCCACAGGAAGCAGCCACCTGCAGGCTTAGATTCACAGACAGGGAGAGGGCTTTGTCACAGAGGAACATAGGGTCACACACGTGTGATACTGGCCTACATGTAGACTACAAGCCTAGTAAATATGTAAAGCAAAAGGTGCAACGTGTATGTAATGTTACAATTGAGAACTGTAAAAGCCAAATCAGGACTGTGACACTGACGAAATTCCTGGAAATGGAAAGAGATAAAAAGAATGTGTATTGGGAACCCTGGCCAGACAGAACCCTTGGGAGATGCAAATCGACCTTCAGGTTTGCCTGGGTTGCCTACGTGACAGACCACAGGTTTCTCCAAGGCGGGAAAGCCAAAACAAAGAGACCATTAAAGGTACTTAAGCGAGGGTCATTAAGCCATCTTCTCTCTCGCTTGGTCAGAGCCATCTTGAGCACTCTCATCTGCATCCTAAAACCTGCCAGCCAGCAACGCTGGAAACTATGGACTGAGACCAGGACTTTGCTTTCTAGCAACTCTAAGACTGAAGACCCAGTCGCTTACATCAAGGACTGAGAGGAACTTATGGACCTTTGTAGGGTAAGATGCTTATTTAGGAGCTCAACCAGTATAGATCAGGAATGCGTTATATATACCTTTGATTTCTAGTAACCACTCTGTATCAACAATCTTGCTTATGTAAATCAATAAACTGACTTCTTATCTTTATGAAGAAGTGTCTGTGTCTAACATTGGAACACAAGTGAGCAACAAGAGTTCTCAAGCTCTTGCGAACCCAGAGATTAAGAGTCTGTAAATGGGAAGGATCGGGCCCTTGGGTGACAAAGGTGTTGTCCCTGTGGCAGGCTTGAATCGGCCAGAGAGAAAAACTGATTCAAGTGGGCTGTACGCGAGGGAAACTAAGTCACTCAAACCCAGTAAAGTGGGGGTGCGGACCTCCAACCCATGACAGGCTTCACAGAAATAGTCCAACATGGGGCCTCAGGAGCACTAGATTGGAGGCTACCAGGACTAGCCTCTTCTGACCATGGGACCCAGGTCATGCCCCCTATTGGCCCTGCTTAAGGCCAGCCTTTTCTGTCCCTGGACATAACCTCCCCCAGAAGTCACTCCCAGACACCGTCTGTGGTAATAGTCCTTTGTACAGAATTGACTGAGGAGACCCCATTGAGGCACTTCATGCAGCTTTGCTCATCTGAGTACCAGAAAAGTGCTGATTTGAACAGAAGGCATTTAGGGAAGTGCAACTCAAGTGATTAAGGGGCTGGCGGGATTATGAGAAAAGAGTAAAACGTAAGATAAGCTAACTTTTAATTAGAGGCAGAAGCATACCCTGGCGGCTGTAGCCTTGGACAGGAAATCAAGAGCCTCATGTGTTAATCTCAGCGTTGCCACAGCTTCTTCGTGTCTGAGTTTAGACAGGCTGTTTAAGGAAATGGAAGCGCACAGTTTGTGCCCAGGAGGCTGCAATGTGGGATCACTAGGGCAAGAACAAATTCACCCGTCTTTTTGCCTTAAGGAGCAATCTCACTACTTCTTGCTCTAATAATTTCACACAAAAAATTCCATCCGCCTGATTCTCAAGCACAGTGCATAAAACTAAATGCTCTCTTGTCCTTTTGACTGTAGGGACCAATTCCTATGACCTGGCTAATTCATTAAAAATGAATTGGGTCTTATTGAAGTCCCCTAATAGACACAGCCTGTATCACTGAGTGGTCACGCTTCCTGCCATCTCATTAGCTTGCAGGCCCAGAGCAGTACACACCATTAATGTACACTCTCCCATTAATGACTCCCTCGCCCCACACCTCCAGTAACAGCTCTTGACTGTAATTTTGTTCCAGAAGGAATTTGCAGGTGTGAAAATTGGTTAAATGTGAAATGTTGCTGTAATGCCAAGGATATTGATGCAGCTTGTGTGTGGCCATGAAAACTGGCACCTGGGCCAAAGCTAGACCTGGTGTAACTGCACTAGAAATGAATTCTACTTTTACAATCAAGAACTGCCCCACCGGGTTAAACTGGTCTATCTAACCCACTATCCTGTCTCTCACTATGGCCAGCACACTGAATGCCTCAAAGAAACATGAAATGATAAATCCCTTGTGTCAGGACCCAGGCCTTGAACTAGTGACCTGGGGTTCCAGGGTAGGTCCACCCCTACTGCACCTTGGCATTGGCTGGTAGGCTCCTTTATGCTGGCTAGACCTAGCCTCCCCTAGCTCCCCATTGGTCCATTGCAGGGACATAAGGCCATCCAGTTACCACAGGAAGTTGGATGGAACAACAGTTTACTTCCAGATTCTAGGCCCCACTTCCTGTCTTGCTCCCCAGCCTTGCTTATATGCAGCCTGCCCACCTGCCTTCCTGGTCTCACTCTGACCCTTGCTCCACCTTAATCTTCCCTCGGTCTGTCCCTGTTCCTCCTCACCCCCAGCTTCAATTGTTGGCTACAGCTTCCTGGCTTCAATTCCAGATCATGCCTTTGTCACCATCACTTCCCATTCCTGGTCTCTTCTTGATCCCCAGGCTTGTTTTTGGTCCCCTTGACCTGGTCTAGAGATGTGAGGGTCTGGAAAAAACCCAGAAACTTTTTGGGAAAACTGCCAATATCAGATCTGAGTTTAAAGCAGGGTTGGAACTCGAATTGCCTCACTCACATGCAACAGCAATTCCGGGGCTCATTATACAAATCCATGATCTGGACCCACCCACCCCCTCCTGTCCAACTCACGTGAAATCTCTCCTTAGTCAATTCCTCTTCTTTTCCCCATCTTGAGCAAACTCCTCAAGCGCTCCTATTCCAACAACACAGCCTGCAGAGCTTGTACTAATTTTCAGAGTGGCCCAAAGGAGGGAAAAGATTGCCCACCCCTGCCCTAGATTGTGACATACAATTGCTATAGCGCTATAACCATTATATTGCTCCTGCTGAGTATCTGAAATCTACTCTTTCTGGGGTTTCTCTTAATGTCAGTGTATCTTGCAAGTTCCCATAACCTCCCTGCAGGTTGATCAAATAATTATAATTAATCCCAAAATAAAATACAAGAGTAAAAGGTCCTACACTAGGAGCAAAGTAATATAAGTACAATAAGACAAAGAAAAGGGTTAACAGCAAGTTCATAAATTCATGGGGAGCTTAGATTCCAAGAACATTTTACGTACATCAAAGGCCGCTACTAAAAAAGAGATTACATAATTAGTAATCTCAGGGTCCTGATCACCCAGAGCTAAGTCCACCAACGATTGAGTGGTTCTACCAGGATAAACTAGGAGCAATTTACTCAAATACTTGCTCCTAAGATTGTCATATAGGGTGATTTCAGACGTGACGGGGCGAATTCGCCCCGTCACGAAATGAATTTTGAATTCCCCGCCGGGATGACCCCGTCACGCTGTAACAGACGTGCCGGGGGATCCCAGTGGGGAATCGGGGAGGGGGCGGGACTGCGCGGCGCAATGTGCAGCTGCACGGCCCCGCCCCCTCCACGCTCCCTGCTGCCTGCCCTCTGGGGAGATGGGCGGGTGCCATGGCCAATGCCGCCGCAGCGCTTGCCCGCTTTGGCCACGGGCCAGAATCCCTGTGGGGATTCCGACCCGTGGCCGCCGTCCAGACATGACGGCGGGGGTCACCACTGCGGGGAATCATATTCGCCGCGCGACGACCTCTGGCCCCGCTGCTTTGGCTGCTCACGCGGCAAATGTGATTCCCCGCCGTGGTAACATCTGGGGGGAAATATCCGTTTCCCCCAACAGATGTTAAGTGGTTGCTGCCACCACAGGGGATTGACTGTGGTGGCCTTTGACCACGTAACGTCTGAAATCACCCATAGGTGACAGTGTAACAGCATGTGGCCTGCTGTTTCCACCTCTACCATATCATAGAGACAGAGCCTGAGATCAAAAGGGATACCATCAAAACAACCCTCCAGCAATTTGTTAGGTAGGGCATTTAATCTGGCGGACACGAACAACCATTTGCCCTGGCATGGGCAAGCAGATGATAAGTAGACTGCCATACAGTCGGCTTGAGGAGCCACTTGTGATTTTATAAACTTCTATTATATTTCCTCTGTCGTCTCTTCTCCAAGTTGAAGAGCCTCAACCTATCAAGCCTCTCTTCATGTAGAAACTATTCCATACCCGTGATCATTTTTGTTGCCCTTCTCTGTACCTTTTCTAGTTCTACTATGTCTTTTTGAGATGGGCGACCAAAACTGCACACAGTACTCCAGGTCAAGTTGTACCATAGATCTATATTAGAGGCATTACGATATTTTAAGTTTTATTCTCTATCCCTTTCTGAATGATTCCTAACATTCTGCATGCTTTTTAATGGCTTTCCTTGTTGTCTTGCTAGAGGTCTGCTGTTCCAACAGGAGCAGGAACCCCCTGCCACAGGCACCATGGGGAACCAGAATTGGTGGGCAAGGAGCTTGGGATTTTGGCCAGGGAACATAGGCAGCTGGTTTGGCAGAATGCCACAGAACACAAGACTTTTGCTGCTGAGGCCTGCCTGGACCATCGGTGGGAGGACAGGCACTGGGCCTGCCTCTGACAGCAGTGTGAGCAGTTGGACAGCATGATGAAGCAGGTGAGCAAGGAAATGAGTGATATGTGGCACAGATGCAAAGCAGTCCAATCATCTCCAGAGCTTCCTGCTCAAGCATGATGCTGCCGCAACCACAAGCATTGTTGCTTGGGGACAAGCACCATTTCCTAGCCTGACCCCCATCAGCTGTTCATGACAGCTTATGTGGACCTCATCTGTCAGCTCTGGTTCCTCATCATACCCCACCCCCTAGGGAAATCACATGAGCGCCCTCCACACTGTGCCCACATCAGGGAACAGTTCCTGGGCCAGGCACGTTTTCCCACCGCCAGTAATTCCCACATGTCTCCTGCAAACACTTCTCCACCACCAGATCCTTGGCTGAAGGATCAAAAAGTTGTTCCTCTGCCAGTCCTGCCACCCACGTGAGCATGCAAGGCTGCCCCCCCAAAGGATCAGGAGAAAAAGAAACATTTTAAATAAATATAGTTCTATATTTAAAGCTCTTTAATTTAATAAAGTTCTTTAATTTTTCATATTCCATGCTTTCTGTGCTTCTGGGAAAGAAATGAAGTTTGGGGAAGGGGGCAGGCATGGAGAATAACTGTATGGCATAGCGATAAGCTGCTTTGGGGTCTGGGAGTTGGAAGGAAAGGAAAGGGAGCACGGAAGGGGGGTTGTTACCCCAAGATTCTCCCAGGAATTAGCTCCACCATGTGATCAGGGATCTCCATAGGAAAGCTTAAGTTTCCTCACCAAAAAGTCACAATAGACAATTATTATGACTAAATACTACAATTTATTGCCTTGCCAAATTAGCTTACACTACTACAATAAAACTACACACTACTATAAAAGTAATAAGGCAGCACTACGGAAGCATGCTCTCTCTCTTTATATATATTCTCTGAGACTATATCTCATCACACAGATCCCAAAACATTGTCCAGGGTCTTTGAGGTCCACTGGGGAAGATAAGATGTTAGCTTGTTGCTATGGTGGAAACTTGATAAGAATTAAAGTAAAATTTAAAAGATAGAAAAATCAAGAAAAATATAAAACAAAATTGTCTAGAGGTTGAGGAATGGCCCCTCAACAGGCAAGGAGCATGGAAGCTCCAAAAAGAAAGGGAAAACACAGAGAAGCACTTGGGGAACTGTGCCCACAAGCAGGGCCAGCCCCAGGGTTTGTGAGGCCATGTACGAAGTCTTGGTGTGGGGCCTAATTTGCATAATTAGGCCCCACCTAATTATGCAAATGTATACATTTACATAAAACTTACACCCTCTGGACAGGAAGGCTTCCCATTCTCCACCACTCTGAGCAACCATGGAGAAGCATGGCCTCCCAATGATGCTTCCTGGCCCCCCCCAGCCAAGCGTCTACCACCACTCCCCAGGAGTGGTTCCACTGCAGGGGCAGCCAAGCGGGCAATGAGGCAGGCACAGAGAGACTGACTGCGTCCACTGCCTTACTGGAGGAGCAGGTGATCTTAGCCATTCTGACCTCCAGGGCCTGTTGCTTCTTGCTGTCGGTGCCGCCTGTGCCTTGTGCACGCATGTAGTGCGACCAGTCCAGAGGTGCTGCTATCACATGCACAAGACACCCAAAATGCAGCTAGCTTATTAAGCGCATTATGCCATGAAAAGAGACATATAACCAGTTCAGTTGTGCCTCCATAATCCGTTCATTCTTCCCCCACCCTATAACCAGTTCATTTGTGCCCCCACCCCAATATAATCAATTCACGCTGCCCCCACCCATAACCATTTAATTTGTGCCCATGGGACAGCGTGAATTGATTATATAGGGGCGCAAATGAACTGGTTATGGGGTGCGGGTTTAAAGACAGTATTCCTGTTGGCAATAACTTCATTAAGAAAAGTTAGTGAAATAGCAGCCATAATAATCTCAGAACCATATTTGCAGATTTATTTTCCAAGACAGAATAAATATTGCTTTACATTCTAAATTCCTACCTAAGCTAGTATAAGTAAGACAGTTCTGAGAATGTGGCCCTTTTTACATGGGCCTCTCCCAGCCACGAACACGCAGATTTTTGTGTGTTCATGGGTGGGGGAGCACCGTGTGAACAACGTGGTGTATGTGCCTATGGTGAGTGGAGGTACGTGTATGCCTGCCTAACATGCATCCCCACTCACCCCCCCACTCGTCCCCACGCAAGGAGCAACTGGGGGAAATGGTGGTTACTCTGTGGGTGTGGATGAGTGGTGGGTGAGTGGGGATGCGTGTGCAGCTATGTGCATGTCCCATCCATGCACTGGCATGCCCATGAAGTCCCCACCCGGTGGAGCCATGTAAAAATATCATGTGAGGAGCCACTTGAAGAAGAACAGAAGGTTGCTACCTTGTAAACAAGGTTCTTGGAGATGGCTCCGAACATTCTCACAACACCCACCCTTCCAGCCCCGCATGGAATTCTTTTCTTATATTTCTAGAAAGGGTTGGAAGGAACTGTCATTGTGAGGGGGGAGTGCTTTTTATACTAAAGGAGCTCAAGACCATCATGTGGTCTATTATTTTAATAGGGTGAACATGCAGAACCCAGTTGTGAGAATGTTGGGAGCCATCTTGAAGAACTTTCTTTACAAGGCTACAACCTTCTGATCAGCACATGGGGAGGAGCTGTTTGTAAACAAACAGCTTTATCTCCCAGTCCGATTGGGTGTCCTCACTGCTGCTGCTGTTGCTGCTGCTGCTGCAGCGCTACTAGGAGGGAGAGGTAGGTGTGGGGGTGGGGTCTGGAGTCAGGGAGGGGAGGAAGAAGAACTTATTGGGGGAGAATCTGGCTGCAGCCTGCTGCCCAGTCAGGCAAGTGCGGGGCCCCAGCTGGCCACGTGGCCATGTATGGCCGCGCATGTGGCACATGTGTGGGGCCGGCCCTGCCCACAAGTCTGAGCAAAGGAAATTGAAAGAAACAGTCCCAGCTGGGACCAATACAGTTCTTCTTTAAAGAAAAGTAAAGTTGGCAATTAGGGACAAAAGTTTAGAGAAAAGTAGGAATTGTCCTTTTCTTTGGCGAAAGGAGGAAAATCCCAACTTGGAACAAATAAAAATAAAAGAAAAAGTAGGAATTGCCCTTTTCTCAGGCACAAGATTAGAAAATCCCAACAGGGAATTAAAATAGCTTTAAAAAGAGGGAGGGAAAGAGAAAAAACACAAAATAATTAACCTTTTAGGGCAAAATGAGAAATTAAACAAAAATGGCTTGAAAAGAGTGAAAAATGAGAACAACAAAATAAAAATAAAAATAAAAAATAAAATAAAATGTCCTTGCTTGGATAAAAGAGAGAAATATTAGCTTAAAATAAAAATAAAGATGGGAAAATAAAGAAAATAGCTTAAGATGAGAAAATAAAAGAAATAATTTAAAAAGGTGTAAAAATAAAGTGTCTTTGCTAAAGCAAAAGAGAAAAGTAAAAGCTTAAAAATAACTTTAAAAATGGAAAAGAAAAAACTTAGGAAAAAGAAATAAAAGTAAAAAATTAAATCAAAAAACCCCTAAGTCCCTTCAGACCTATTCAGGACTTTGCTTTTCAGCAAGTCTCCATAGCATACAAGATCTTCCTTTAATGTCAACAATATCCTACCAGTCTTATCGGATTTCTGATAGTCTTGCAATATGGCTGCCAGGTGTTCCTCCAGTCATAGGCAAGCAAGTCAGGGATGCCACCAATCAGAAGGAAGTTGCCTCTTGCCAAGTCATAATGCAAAATAAATATGTTTTGGTTTCCATGTCTCCACAGCCATATCTTCTTCATGGTTATTTTGACTTCACTTCTCCTTACTTCTGTGAACCAAGGCCATTGTAACCTTTTACCTGTCCTGGTCTTTGTCTCGCTTCAATGGAGCTCTATGAAACACAATGGAGTCTATTAGCTTCACTGAAGTTTTATTAAATTTTATTAATTCCACATTTCATATAGGGATTCTTTTCAGGAAGTTGTTGAAGAACAGAGGCTAGGTCTGCCGCAGTTCTACCCACTTTAAAAAGAAATTTCTAGAGCAGCACTGATTTATAAAATTTTGAATGCCTCATTAAGACACAATTCAAAGGAACAATCTTATTCCTCTGAATGGTGTATTTAGGTACAACTTTGAAGCCAGACTTTATGATGAAATAAACTTTAATTCATTAATTAAATACATTATTCTTAATGTCTTTAGTCTCTAATTTCTCCCCTAGATTTCCAGAACTGTCCCTAATTTATACAGAATTCTTTCATTAAAATACCTTAAAACAAATTGGAATTTACATTGTGAAATATGTTGATTAACACTACTCCAATTGACAGCCATTGAAAACCTTATTTAGCTTAAAAATTAAACATATTTCAGCATTTGAGATATGACTGAAACAGTAAAACACCTTTTCCTCAGGGTGGCAGTGTTTCTCTGTTATTGATATTATGACCTCCTCATTGGTGAAAATCTATTTTCAACTAATTTAATGTTATGAGAAACTTTTTTGACCCAAACTTTACAAAAAGACCTTGGGTCCCAGAAACAATCATGTTATCAGCATCTCTTCTAATTCCTTCATGCCAATTATTCTTAAAGTCTGCTTAGCTACAGAACAGACTAAAAAGCAAATTGCTTTTTAGGCCAAATTAAACCACTAAACCACTAAACAGTCATCACATTATTAATGATATTCTGATACCCCCACCCAATATCAATGGAAACTCATTACAGTTGAAAACTAGACAGTTCAAAGTCACATCATTAACAAAATTTAACAGAAGTTCACCATGTGAATAAAGACAAGTATGTTAATAAAAGACAATTTCAATGGGTGGGGAAAAGATCTCAAAAGTCTACGGTGAAAAGAGATGTAGAAACCAACATAAGACAAAGAAGCAAGTAAATTCCATTTACTTTCAAATAAAACAACAAAATATGATCAAATGGCAAGTAATCAATAACAGAAAGTTATTATTAAACAGCAAGTAATCAATAATGAACCATAAATACATATTATACCCAAACAGGTAGACAGAGCCATATTAGGAACCCATGTCTATACTGTGAAATACCACTAGGGGACCCCATTTTGCTGCCATAACCAGAATTAACTTCTAATTTCTTCCAGTCATGTTTATACTGCATTCCAAACCTAATAAAGTCAAAGCAAGATAGTTGGAGCAAGAACATGTCTACTGCTAATTTTTGCACTTTCGCCGTAACCAAAACAAGATAATATTCAGTGAAAGGCCAAGGTGCACTGTTTACTGCTAGTTGTACAGTGTGCCATAGGTTGCAAGAAAGGAGAAGAGCAGAAAGAAAAATTGATTCCATTGTCTGTTATGAAACATGAACACTTTAAATCTATGATGGATTTTTATCCATAGTTAGGATGGAAAAGTAAATCTTAGACCTGACTAGACCCCGTAAGGAATCCTTCCCCCAGCTGGGCACTTCCTGGGCACCCCAGTTAATCCAGGTTGCTTTCAGCAAACAAGATGGCTAAAAGATGTCACCTGTGGCTTCTTTTGCTGGACCAGTGCCCACCAAACAAACAAAATGCCCACTGCTTGGGGTCAAAGAACCCACCTACTTTTAGGCTCACAATATACAATTAAAAGCAAATCATTCAAAAGGGCTTTCTTTGCACTATGATCTGACAGAATTCAACAGAGAAAAATGCTCTCACCCAGCTGTCTGGGCATACGGCCAACTGTATGTACACAAGATAAACCAAAGAACACTTTCAATAAACATCTTTCAGCACAGAAATAGTGGCACCAAAAACTGTCAATACTTAAACTGACCTGTGTTTTAGCAATTCAAGGGCTAAATTCAACATTCACGCCGATGCAGTTCTCAGGGGAGCCGAGCATGAGTTCATGGCCGCCATAGCAACCATGGGCCTGTCCCAGAGGGTCAACGGCCCAACTCATCTTGGAGGACATACCTTGGATCTTACGTTTTGCACTGGCCTTGAGGCGGGTGCTCCGTTAATGGGGGAGATATCAGCTGTGCCCTTGTCATGGACGGATCATTACCTCCTGCAGACCTCCCTTCTAGCACATGTCTGCCCCCGGAAGGGTGTGGAACCTACTTGGATGGTCCACTCCCAGAGGCTGTTGGACTCATTGCGGTTTCTAGGTGCTCTGGGGGAGTTACCCTCTGACTGTGACGACCATCTCATCGATGACCTCGTTAAGCTGTGAAACACCTTGCTGATGGAGGCTATCAATCGGACGGCTCCCAGGCATCCGTTACCTAGATGGAGGCTCCGCAGACCTCCGTGGTTTTCTGAGGAGCTGCAGAGGCTGAAGCAAGCTGGGCGACGACTGGAGCGATGGTGGCGTTGTTCTTGTGCTGAAGCCGGCAGATTCTGGCATAGAGCTAATTTACGAGTCTATGCCATGGCTATGCAGGTAGCAAAGAGGGATTTCTTGGCTACCCTCATAGCGTCTGCAAAATCCCATGCAGTCGAGCTGTTCCAGGTTGTTCGGGGGCTGGTCAGTCCGGCCTCCCTCGACCCTGGAGTTGAGTCATCATCTGCCTGCTGTGACATGTTTGCGGATTATTTTGTGGATAAAATCGCTCATATTCACCATGACTTCAATGCCACACTTAATACAGTAGAGGAGGTAGAGGTTGTAGAAGCACCGTCATGTCCAATTTTGTGGGATCAATTTCAGTTGGTGACACCCGCTGACGTGGTGGAGGTTCTGGGGGTGGTTCAGGCCACCTCTTGTGAATTAGATCCGTGCCCGTCCTGGCTAGTTAAGAGCTGCCGGGAGACAATGGGGACGTTGCTGGCCGGGGTGGTCAACACCTCCCTTCAGGAGGGCAGAGTGCTGAGCTGCCTCAAAGAGGTGGTGGTGCGGCCTCTGCTCAAGAAACCATAACTTGATGTTGACTCCCCTGCCAGCTATCAGCCTGTCTCTAACCTTCCCTTTTTAGGGAAGGTTATTGAATGGGTAGTGGCCCGACAGCTCCAGGAGCATCTTGACCGCATAGGTTATCTTGATCCCTTTCAGTCTGGCTTCTGTCCTGGTTACGGCACTGAGACCGCATTTGTGGTTTTGGTAGATGATCTCTGCCATGAGAAGGATCGGGGTCAATCAACCCTATTGATCCTGTTAGATCTTTCGGCAGCATTTGATACTGTGTGTTGACCATGAAATGTTGGTGACGCGCCTGTGGGACAGTGCGGGGGTGGGTGGGACTGTTCTCGAATGGTTCTGCTCATTCCTGACCGGAAGAACTCAACGGGTGGTGCTCAGTGATTGTTTTTCATCTTACCAAGACCTCGTGTGTGGGGTTCCACAGGGTTCTATTTTGTCCCCTCTCCTGTTCAACGTGTATATACAGCTGCTCGGCGAGGTGATTAGAGGGTTCGGGGTGAAGTGTCATCAGTATGCGGATGACACACAACTGTATCTCTCATTTTCAACAGATCCAGGCCCGACTGTCTCAGTGCTTACCTGGTGTTTGGCAGCTGTGGGGGATTGGATGAGGGCTAACCAACTGCGATTGAATCCTGACAAGAGGGAGGTGATGTGGTAGTGGGTAAGTTGGTGGAAGTGACAGCTCTCATGGTTGATGGGATCTGTCCTCCGCTGACTTCCCAGGTACGGAACCTGGGGGTGCTCCTCGATGCGCAGCTCTGCCTGGATCTCCAGGTGGAGGCTGTGGTGAGGAATGCCTTTCGCTAGTTACATCTGGTGTGGTGGCTTTGGTGGTTGTTTTCGGTTCCTGACCTGGCCACGATCATCCATGTTTTTATCACCTCTCGATTAGACTACTGTAACGTGCTCTACTTGGGACCACCTATGGTGACGGCTCGGAATCTGCAGCTGGAGAAGAATGCGGCGGCCTGGCTCTTAGTGGGACTGGGCCACCAGGAGCACATTACACCAGTGCTCTGGTCTCTTCTGGGCTCAATTCAAAGTGTTGGTTTTGACCTATAAAGCCTTACACGGTCTGGGCCCTGTCTACTTGCGAGATCACCTCACTCCCCGGGTCCTAGACCAGTCTTTGCGGTCATCCGGGGGCGCCACATTGGAGGTCCCCCGGGTTTTCTGGGGGCCCACGCAGGATAGGGCATTCTCGGTGGCCACGCTGCGCCTTTGGAATGCTCTCCCAGTGGGGGCCCATCTGGCCCCAGACCTCCCAGCTTTCTGAAGGAGTTGTAAGACCTGGCTGTTCCTTCAGGCATTTGGTGAGGGAGGGGGGTGGTTTTTATTCTTTTCTTTTGTACTGATGTTTTATTATATTTTATGATATTTCATTGTGTTTATTGTTGATGTTTTTAGCCGCCCCGGGTTGCCTGTGGCAAGAGGGGTGGGGTATAATTTTTTTAAATAAATAAATAAATATATAAATGGGCCTGCTTTTCAGGTCTATTTTTCATGGCTACAGGGTGCATGGTAGGGGTGCCTTGGAGAATGGCAGTATGGCATAACGATAAGCCACTTTGGGGCTGGGTGTTGGAAGGGAAGAAATGGGGGGAGTTTGCTGGCTGTGCGCTTGCACTTGAGAGGGTGTGGGGGCTCGTGGTAGCCTAGTGGAAAAAAGTCAGGGTGCAAAGGAAATGACCATGGGAAAGCCACAGGCAAAGGTAGGGTGCTGGCCAGTCACAGAGTAGCCGGCTGCATGCCTGTGACTGTGCTTCCTATTGGCATTCCCAGATCTGGCTAGCCTGAGGATACCAATCAGAGATGCAGAGGTTCAGGCATTCAGCTAGCTACTCTGTGAACACTAATAAGGAATGCACAGGTAAAAGCTGCCAAGTGGGAAATAGCATGGGGAAGGGGGGCTCCAAGTAGGGAAAGTATGCTATTCTGGTGCTGGTGAGGAGCTGGATGGACCAGAGGGGAAACAGTGACACACAAGAAATATTTCAAAGGCTTTATTGATAACACAAAAGATCATTTAAAACAGTTCACTGATGCTCATAAACTGTCACTGATGGTGTTGGAATTGCAGTTGATGTGCTGGCACATGGCATCCTGAATATCTCTGGCTATGCTCTGCTCGGTTTGCATTGGGTGGGCTTGCGTGCCGGGACAGTCCGAGAGCCCAAGTTATATACCTTTTTTGCTCACATACTCATCCGTCTTACATTGACATATCTCCATCCTAACTGGATCCCTTCATCACATGTACCTAGTTGTTATGGTTAATTTCCAGGGAAACCAGTGAAGTCCCCCCTGTCCTCGGTCTGAGGTTTTTTAGGTTTTTACTCTTTGTACCTTCTGATCTCTACCGTCCATTCTGTTCTTGCTCGTTCCTTACGGTATCATCCAGATAAGGTGGATTTATTGTCAGCACCTACGTTTACTTTGAGGCCCGGCTTTCTGGGTTTACATTCCAGAGAACTCATGCCATCCCGGAAGTCTATTCAGGTGCACTAACTCATGCCCTATCTATGACTATGACTCTGGTTTAGTGTTTCTACATACTACCCATAGTGCTGTGCTCTTAACTGTGTTGAACAGTGTTGTGTTTATGGTGTGCTGGTGTCACATATAAAGACATTCTATCCTATGTATAGATAGGATAGTCCATCCTATCTATAAGTGGTCCATCTCTGACACAGGTGCACCAGGCGCCCGCTCCCACCGCTGTGGCAGCACAGGTCCCCCTGGTTTTTGCTGAAGTAACTGAAGTGGGAGGGTAGGTGATTAGAGCACAGGTGGTGCTAACTAGCGCTGAAGCTGACTGATTGTGGCATAGATAATTTTTAAAGTACTATACCTTAGCTGTGATGGTGGTGAAGCAAGTTTTCTTCTCCACTATCATAGCGTCTGAAAATTCTTGTCCAGCTGAGCTGTTTGGGTGGTGAGGGTCCTGGTTAATCTGGTCTGCCTCCACCTGGAAATGGAGTCATCTAATGCCTGATGTGACATTTTTATTAATTATTTTGCAGGCGAAGTTGTTCATATTCACCATGGCTTGGGTGCTGCCACTTTATCTGCAGAATCAGAGACTGGGGTTATGGAAGCTTAGTTTTATCCTGTTTGTTTGGATCAGTTTCAAGTGGTATCACGTACCAACGTGGGGAATGGGCAGTGAGGGCAATCAGTTGTGAATTAGATCCTTGCCTGTCCTGGCTGGTGAAAGCCAGTCTGGAGATGTTGGGGTGGTTGCTGGCTGGGGTTGTCAATGCTTCTCTTCAGGAAGTTGGGGTGTCAGACGTTCTTAAAACCTCAGTTGTCTGGCCCCTGCTTAAGAAACCTTCTTTGAATGCTGCCTTCCCGACCAGGTATCGACCTGTCTCTAACCTTCCCTTTTTAGGTAAGGTTACTGAACTGGTGGTTGTCCAGCAGTTCCAGGCTCATCTCAATATCATTGGATTAATTTCAGTCAGGCTTTCATTCTGGGTAATGGCACGTAGACTGCGCTTGCGGCCTTGGTTGATGACCTGCATCTAGAGATTGACAAGGGAAATTCCACCCTGTTGATTTTGTTAGGCCTTTTGGTGGCCTTTGACACAGCTGATTATGCGATGTTGTTGACACAACTGTGGGACCTGGCAGGGGTGTGCGGGACTGCTCTTGAGTGGTTCCATTCCTTCCTGTCGGGGAGGGCCCAGAGAGGGGTGATGTGCAATTGTTCATTGTCTGCTTGGGACCTTTCCTGTGGCATCCTGAAGAGTTTTGTTTTGTCTCTCCTTTTGTTCAATGTGTATATCAGGCTGCTGGTTGAGGTCAATCAGAGGTTTGGGATGAAGTGGCATCAGTATGCTCTTTTTCATCCAACCCAGGCCTTGCCGTCTTGGTGCTTACTTGATGCCTGACTGCTGTTGGGGACTGGATGAGCATGAGTCGATTGAAGCTGAATCCAGACAAGACTGAAGTGATAATGGTTGGCTGGCCTTGTGACCAGGAGGGAGTTGGGACTCCTGTTGTTGATGAAGTTCAGCCCCCTCTGGTCAGTCAGGTTCTCAGTCTTGGTGTGCTTCTGGACCCCTTGCTGCACCTGGATTGTCAGGCTGTGGCGGTGGCCAGAAGCGCTTTTCACCAACTTCATCTGGTGAGGAGGCTGAGGCCTTTCCTTTCAGATTTGGATTTGGCCACTGTCATCCATGCTTTCACCACCGTGAGACTAGACTAGAGCGGAAATGGCAAACCACTGTGGTAGCTTTTTCCAACAGAAAAAGGTCTTCCGCAGTGAGCAACACAGTGTGATAGGGATGTTCATTCCGCTACTTCCATTCTGCTACTTCCGCTGGCTGCAAAAATAGCGGAACAATGTTTGTTCCTACAGTTTCTATCTTCCGCAATTTCCACCAGCACTGTGAAGTAGCGGAACAATGTTTGTTCCAACAGTTTCTGAGATTGTTCCAACAGTTTCTGAATTAGTGGAATGCCGGTGGAAAAGCTGCGGAAAACTGCGGGCAGTTCCGAAATGGTGGAATGAAATAGCAGAGCGGAAAAAGGAGTTGCTGCTTCAACCCTAGGCTAGAATACTGCAATGTGCTCTATGTGGGGCTACCCTTGATAACTGTTTGGAAGCTTCAGCTGGTGTAGAATGCAGCCACTCACCTTCTTTGGGGGTCAGGATGCCGGGAGCACATTACACTGGTGCCCTGAAGCCTGCACTGGCTTCCTATAGCTTTCCAGGCACAATTCAAGGTGCTGGTTTTGACCTTTAAAGTCCTAAATGGTCTGGGCCCCTCATATCTGAAAGACCACCTGTCCTTTCATGCCCCATTGCACCCCCTGAGGTCGGCTGGGAGTGCTTCCCTTGGGTATTAGGGATGGGTGAACGCGGTTCGGATGTTCGGAGTTCAGACTGAACTCGGTCTGTTCGGACATCCAAACCAAACATCTGAACTGTACTCTCAAATGACCGAACAGTTTGGTCGTGTTCAGATGAGTTCAGGGGCAGGAAAAACATCTTTTCAGGGCCAAAAATTAGGTTTTGGTTTTGGTTTTGATAGCGCTATTTTTAACTGTTCAGCCAAGTTCGGCCAACCCGAACTTGGCTGAACCAAACTCAGGTTTCAAACCAAACGACCGAACATTCAAACATCCAAACTGCATTCTGTTCACCCATCCCTACTAGGTATCGTCTCTTAGTCTGGTTCATACAACAAGGGCTCACAAGGGGGGCATTCTTGATTGCTCCCCTGGTGTTGTGGAACTCCCCTGGAGGTTTGTTTGAGCCTGAGCCTAAGCATCTTCCAGAGGTGGTGTAAGTCTTTTCTATTTGAAAAAGCATTTGGCGGGTGGGGATGGGGTTGGTGGTTGGGTCTGGGGAAGTGGTATTGGGTGAGTGTTGTGAGAGGGTTGAGGTGGGTTGGGTTTTTTGGGGGGTTATGTTTGTATTTTAATGTTTTTATCTTTTACATGTGTTTATTTATGTTTTATGTGTTTTATTTTGTAGGCTGCCCTGAGCCTTTTTGAAGGAAGGATGGGATAAAAATCTAAATAAATAAATATAAATAAAATATTGTGGAGAATACAGGCAGCAGTTGTTAGCAGTGGATCAGTCTCTAGTTGGAAATTAGTCCTAGCAGCTTTTGTTCTCCAGCACTGCTTTAAAAGCCCCAAAGGCCTCTCCACCACAGAGTGAGTGGCACTGATCTGCCTGTTAAAATATTTTGCTGAAGGGTGTGCACAATGCTGTACGCCTTCATGACCCAGGGCTTCAGGGGGTAGGCAGGATCCCTAAGAACAAAAGACTTCATGAACACCCTCTCAAAGTATGTTTCAGTGGAGGGTCCAATGTCTCTGGTGTACATACAGCCAAAGAAGGGGGACTGATGGAAGATGCGGGTGTTATAGTTCTTCCCAGACCAGCCAGCCAGTGCACCCATAAACTGGGCCCAGTGGTTCATTATGGCCTGGAGAACCACAGAGAAAAACCCCTTTCTATTAGGGGTGTGCACTTTGCTTTTGTTATTACAATAAGGAAAACAAAAAACAAAATCAATAACTAATTTCATTTTCGTTATTCATTTTGTTATTGCCTGGCAGTTATTTTTGGAGGGAAATAGTGGAGCGGGGTGGAGGGAGAAGATATTTGGGAGCCATTTGGGAGGGAAACAGTGTTGAATTCTTGAACTGGGTTGGTGAGCAGACAGCATGCAAGGATCTTATGGATACAATCACTGGCCAATGAACAGTGCAAGCAGTTGCATGGCACCCTGTGATTGCCCAATGCCTCCTGCCTCCCAGAACCAATCAGGGGGCTCTGGGGAGGGCACTGCAACCCTTTATAGTGTCAGGGCCAGGTTGTTTGACTCTTGTTCTGTGTCAGCTCTTGCTGTGTCAGGTTGTGTTTGCAGAACTCTGGTGATTGCACTAAAAATCTTACCTAGCCCTCAGTATACATTACCACCTATACATATCATATACCTTACCTTTTCTTATACCCTTTAAATTTTAACTTTTTCCCTTCCCCTGTCTCTCTCCCCCCATACATATATATGGATATAGGTATAGATTAGATATATACCTCATAGTTTTTTCCTTTTCCCTTCCCCTGTCTGTCTCCCCCCGTCCATATTTTGTATATAGATATTAGTTATGTATGTATGTATGTATGTGTGTATAGATAGATAGATAGAATATAGAATATATATATAAAATATATTATATAGACATTACTAGATACTAGACTGTTTTATTATATATATTAGGCACACACCACACCACACATTCAACTGAAGTTCTGTTTCCACTGATGAAAACAGAAACAAAATTGAAAACGGAAATTTCGATACCAAAATTGAAACTGAAACGGAAAACTTGGATGTTGAAATAAAAAATGACACTGATAATGAAAAATGAAATTGCATTAATAATGAAAATAACAGTTTTTAATAATGAAATTGAAAATGAAAAACGACATGGGTCCCCCAGTGCACATCCCTACTTTCTATGCCTTGACAACACATTGTGACAATGACAGAAGAAGGCTTGGAACTGTTGGATCACTTGCAGGTTCTGCTCAGCACTGGAAAGGAAGGTCTAGAGTACCATAATGAGCACAAGGTTAGTTCTTGGCATGCGTCTCTATGGTTGTGGTTCCAGGGTCTGTGAACTCTGCAGACCACGTACCAGATGTTTTGAACAGCTTAAAGAACTGGGATGCTACCTAGCTAGGATTGGCTGTGTTTTGCATGTGAGTAGCTATTGGCCACTATTGGTCATGTGTCTTTAAGGACTGGGTGCAAGCCAAATGTGTGCTGTTACTGGCGTTTGCTGGTTACAGGCTGACTATTGATTAAAAAAGTTTTTGCAAAGCTTAGGCTTGGTGTGTACTGTGTATGTTGTAGCTAGGAAAGTTAGGCCTGAAAAATTCTGAAAAGTATGCCCATTTCAGTCTTTGAATTACTAAAAGACTGGTCAGTTTAAAATTGTCAGTTTTTGGTTCTTTGCTGAAAGATGTTTATTAAACATGTTCTCTCTTATCTATTTGTTGACCATACACATGGAAAACCCTGTTTTCTTGGTTCCTATGTTAAATTCTAACAATGCTTTAAAACTATTTACTTTTAACATATATAGGTGAGTTCTTTGACCCCAAGTAGTGGGTGTTTTGTTAAGTGGGAAATGGTATGGCAAAAGAAATCATAGCGTTTTAAAAGGTGACATATTTTAGACATATTGTTTGCTGTTTGCTGAAAGATGTTCTTTTCCTTTCTTGTGACCTATGGCACGCTGTACAAGTGGCAGCAAACACTGGCATTTCGCTAAATGTTATCTTGTTTTGGGTTATGTGAAACTCCTTGCTCCAGCTAGGTTGTTTTGATGATATTAGGAGGTCTGGAATGCAGTAAACAATATAGTTGTTAGAAGATGTTGATTAGAAGTTAATTCTAATTATAATATCACAATGGGGTCTTCTAGCAGTATGTCACAGCATAAACACTGATTTTCTAAAATAACTGTGTTCACCTGTTTGAATATAATATGTATTTATGATTATGACTTACTTGCCGCCCTGATAGATTGCTGATTATGATTATGACTTACTTGCCATTTGATTATAATTCGTTGGATTTTACTTGCTTATGTTGGTTTCTTCATCTCTCTTCACCATAGACTTTTGACCTGTTCACCATCCATTAACATTGTATTTTAACTTCTGTTAACTTTTTGTTAATAATGTAACTTTGAATTGTCTACATTCGAACTGTAATGGGTTTCCATTAATATTAGGTGGAAGTATCAAAATAAGCAATAGCAGTCTTTAAGTTGAGGTCTGGTTTTATTGGGGAGACAAGGACTATAGGGATTTAATTTGGCCTAAACAGCAGTTTGCTTTTTAGTCTGACTTTCAGGATAATTGGCACAAAGGAATTTTAAGAGATACTGATAAGATGTTTGTTTGGAACCCAAGGTCTTTTTGTAAGTTGGGTCAAAAACAGTTACACTACTCATAACATGTTTTCAGCTTATAATTAGGCAGTAATATTGATAGTAGGGATGGGCGAACGCGATTCGGAAGTTCGGAGTTCGGACCGAACTCGGTCTGTTCGGTTGACCGAACCGAACTTTTGAACCAAACTCGAATTTCAAACCGAACCGAACCAAACCGAATTTCTGAATTCTGTTCTGTTAGCCCATCCCTAGTGGCAACACACACAAAAAAGCCTGGTTTTGAATGGCTGAACTTGGTTCAGAAGTTTGGAATTAGAACGAACTCGGTCTGTTCCGTTGACTGAACTGAACTTCCAAACCAAACTCGAATTTCAAACCGAACTGAACAGAAACAAATTTTCGAACTCGAATTTCAAATTAAACCAAACTGAATCAAATTTCCGAACTCCGTTCTGTTTGCCCATCCCTAGAGGAAACTTAAGTTTTCCTATGGAGATCCCTGACCCCATGGTGGAGCTAATTCCTGGGAGAATCTCAGGGTAACAATGTGTAGCAGCGCTGGCAATTCTGCAGTAGGAAGCAGTAGGAAAGAACTTCTATCCCTTTGAGAAAGCTACTGAGAGAGTGAGTGATTGGCCATTCAAGGCTGCACAGAGTGAGAGGTTGGCTACACCCACTCTGGGAGTATAAAGGGAAGCACAATCCAGAAAAGATTCAGTGTCTGCCTGGATGCTGAGGTGGAAGGAGCTCCAGAAGGAGAGCTGTCCACTGTTGAACCTTTGTTGGAATCTACTAGAGCAGGGGTGGGGAAACTTAGGCCCAGCAGCCAAATGCATCCCTCAGCAATTTTTTATGTGGCCCCTTTCCATTTCCTGGATCTGGCCCTTGGATCCAGTTCTTATCTCCAGCCACTGAAAAACTGAGTTCAAAGGAAGGGAGCAGAGATGAGGCCATGCAAACAAGGATAGGGGACAGTTTCATGGCACAGATCCATGAGCTGAACCTTCCTTTCCTTGAGTGCATCCCTTAAGCATCCCCGCTCCAACTTCTGTGCAGCCCTCAGAACTTGTGCAAGCTTTCAAAGTGGCCCCCGAGAGGGAAAAGGTTTCCCACCCCTGTACTAGAGAGATTCAGAGCTTACTGATGGCGTACTGCCTGAGATAGTACTGAAGGGCCAAGCCTGGAATAGGCAGCCAGAAGGTTGTCTTTCTGGCTGTCCTGAGGTTAGTCAGGGCTTGGGGGCTAGAGGAGTTGCATACCCAGCATTAGTTAGGAGTTTGAGAGACCGTGACATGTAAAAGACTGTGTGAGTGGATCCCCATTAAAGACTGGTACCTTTGGGCCCTAATCCTGCAGGGACTTACCCCAGGCACTGCCACCCTGTTACAACTGCAAATACAGGTGGCTATTAAACTGCATACACATTTCTGTCACAAGCACATCAGTGCACATTTCAAATCATCTAAAAATGTTACAGATGCTAGCACAATGGAAGCATGGGATTTTTAAACTGGGGTTGAGGGGAACCACTTAACAGTAAGAAATATTTAGGTGGGGGAGATTTACAAGGCAGTGAAAGTCACTGTGCCTGGTACATATTTGGGGCCATTGGTGAAAAGTAACTAATATAAGTTCTTATCTTTGGAAAGTAATGCTTTTTGCTTCCAACAAGCATGAGGGGTCATAACACTACAGAAAGCTATTGCTGCATGTTGTTTGCCAGGGAAAGTCAAATGGCTTCGGCTTTTGTCTGTGGGTGCTGTAGCTGCCTGGGGCATGAGGCTCAGAGAAGTTGTGGGGCGATGGATACCCTGGCCTTTGCTGATATTTGGGTGAGGCCTAATGTACAGATAGGCTGCCTCAGAGGACAGGCCTGACAGTTCTGTGTGCTCACAATGGGGTTCTATGTATGCATGATGGTGTGCGGACACCGCACAACCTTGCTGCATGAGAGAGTGGGATGTGAACAAGATTGCAAATTTTCTGGATGTTTGTGCACTGAAAAAGGTAGGGCCGTCACTAATGGAGGCTAGACCTTCCATGCCATTTTTTCTTATCACTGCCCTGATGACAGTGAGAGGAGGCCATTGGGAGTGTCTCAATCTGAGGCCACTTGTCCACATTACTGGGGCCGGCAAGTCTACCATCAGGGACTCTCCCGCTGGGAAACTTATGCTGAGCTTCGTATGTGGACGCAGGGTTGAAGGCGTCATCAGCCACGTCCAGTGGCTTTTTTCCCTTCTGAATGTCAGGGCTTGAAATCCAGTCCTGACATTTGGAGGAAAAAAAGCTGCTGGATGTGGCTGATGATGCTTTCAACCCCACACCCATGTATAGAGCTCTGTGTAAGTTTGCCTGCATGGAGTCTCCCCACCAGAAGACTCGCCAGTCCCAGTAATGCAGGCAAGTGGCTGACACAGAGATGAATCTCATCGAGCATACACGTGACTGAGTACAGGGAATGTGAACTGACTGAAGGCGAGTTTGTTGCCCCATAAAAGGTTTGAACACTGGGAGAAGAACAGAGCTCCCTCATGAGCGGGGATGTTTTCTGCTCCAACTGTATTGCAATACAGAAGATGCTAGAGAGGATACAAGAGGCACATGTTTGAGGTTTTTATGCAAACTGAGAGGGATTTCCAACACCACTGCAGGCGAGACCCCAACAAAACCATGCATTGCTACCTGACAGTCCATCGCTCTGAGCCAGGGATGCAAGAAACCAGGTGGTAACAACATGCAAAGAGTGACTGCTTTTGATTTCAAGTTTCACTTTCTCGTTCAACTTTCAGTCTAGGTGCTCAATAAAGTATGCAATTTGCTCAATAAACTCAGCATTATGTGTATAGCAAAAGGTTGTTTTCGGCCACCTAATGCTGGCAGGTATAAACCAAGGTATGAACCTTGGTTGATGGGTGGGGATTGTAAGCTCTGGACCACCTCCCAGTCTCATAATATCCTGGAAGAAAGAAACAGCTGGTGAGGCTTCTTCCCATGGTTTGCTGTGGCTGTGAGTCATCACAGGGGATGGGATTCTGAGAATGGGGAAGGGAGTTGGTGGGCAGAGCATGGCAGGGAATAACACCTGCTGTGTATTAGGTTTGTCATGCTAAACCTGCGAGTGGGGGCTACCTGAATGCCCAAGAAATACACGCAGGGGACTGCCCAGTATTAGGCTCTACATGCTAAACATGGGAGTGGGGGCTGCATTCCCACCCCAGAAGGCTATTGTCTCATTTGGTAACACCCTTAGATTCCTCCCTCTCCTTTGCACCTCAGATCTACTCTGTTGCTAAGGCCTGTTGCTACTCTCTACATAACACTGCTCAAATCCTGGCCTTCATTATGGCTTCCTCAAATATTGTGTGCAGTTCTGGTCGCCCCATCTCAAAAAAGACATAGCTGAACTAGAAAAGGTACAGAGAAGGGCAAAAAAATGATCAAGGGCATGGAAGGGCTCCCATATGAGGAGAGGCGTGGTAGGTTGGGGCTCTTCAGCTTGGAGAAGAGATGACTGAGAGGAGATATGGTAGAGGTCTATAAAATCATGAGTGTTGTGGAACTAATAAACACTGAGCAGTTATTTACCCTTTCAGCTAGTACTAGAACTAGGGGACACTCCATGAAACTCATGAGTGGCAAGTTTAAAACAAATAAAATAAAATATTTTTTCACTCCGTGTATAATTGGGTTGTGGAATCTACTGCCAGAGGCTGTGGTAAGGGCCAGTATCATAGCTGAGTTTAAAAGAGGTTTGGACAAGGTTCTGGAAGATAGATCCATTAGCAGCTATTAGCCAGACAGGATCAGGGAACATGACGGGAGCTGAGGGAAAACAACATGGAATGAATCCCCCATTGTGCTTCTCCCAAGCCACCGTGATTGGCCACTGTCGGAGAAAGGATGCTGGGCTAGATGGACCATTGGTCTGACCCAGTATGGCACTTCTTATGTTCCACTGTCAGAACTCGAGTCCATGCTCTAGTCATCTCCCACCTTGAGGGCTGCAACCTTTTTCTTACTGACCTCCTCTGCTCTCCCCTTGCCCTTTTCACTTCTGTTCAACACTCTGCTGCCAAGATCATCCATCTTGTCCAGTGCTTTGCCCTTCCCTCCTCCCTCTGCTGGCTCCCGCTCCCCTTTCACATTATGCACAAAACTCTTCATGGCCCTGCTCCCCACGACTTCCTGCACTTGTTTCCCATTATATTCCTATTCCACAGCTTCACTCCTCCTCCACCACCTTCACCCATACCAGTCTCTCCTGCTCCTGGAAATGTCTTTTCCCCTTCTCCTGTGCACCTCCCTATGCCTGGAACTCATTCCCTGAAAATGTTTGCTCTGCTCATTTCTCCCCAACCTTGAAATCCTTTTAAAAAACTTTTCTCTTCCCCCAGGCTCTCCCTAACATGCCGCCCTGATAGATTGCTGATGGATGCTCCTTCCATGGTCCTATCATTCAGATTCTCCTTCTCCCCTGTAACTAAGCAAATCACGTGTGCCTGCAACTTCTGAGTCTCATGAATGTATCTGTCTCTTCCTATGTTCCCCTCTCCCTTGTCTGCTCCTTTTGGGGAACTAATGGTTGTACAGTACCAAGAACACTGCTGTCACTATATAAACAATAAAAAAGGTCAGAAAGGAAAATGAACCAGGGAAAGTATGAGGTGAAAACAGCAAGGAAAAAGGAATATGGGGGTGGGAATAAAAGAGAGAGTGATGGGAAAAGCTGAGAAAGAAGGGGCAGGGAATGGTGGAGAGAGAGGCAGCTAAAGCTCAGTGGCACATTATCCTTCCCTCTTGCAAACTCGTCATTTGTTCTTTAATCAGTGTTTGCCATGTCCCAGAGCAATGCATTCACACAGGAACTGATTTCCACACACTTCATCACCGTTCCAGTATAAGGTGGCAAAGAACTAGGGCCCATCAAGGGACACAGGGATTGGTAAGGGTTTCACACAACACTCTGAACAGGAGTTTGTGCCACTACTCCCTCTAAAAGAGTGTTGTGTGATGTAAAGCTGGTCAGAAAACAGTCTCCCTGCTTCTGTCATCAAAAATATTAAAATCTAAAAAAGCAAAACAAATTTGGCAATTAAAACTTTTGGCCAGTTGGATGAAAATGTGGGGGTTCAACTCCCCTTGCTGGTCATTTAATAATAAAAAGAGAAGACTAATAAAGATACTCAGCTGGGTTCCAGAAAAGTTTTCTTTCTAAATATTCTTTATTTACTCTCAATATTTTGTATTTTCTGACCCCCTCCATTTTCTCTTTCCTCTCTTTTATTCTAGCTTTCATTGCGCCATTGCTTTTCAGGTCCCCTCACCGAATCAGCAAAGAGAGGGATCTTGGGAAAGATCCACTTTCTTTAACCCACATGGCTGCAGTTAGCATCAGTACACTACACAAAGGATAAAGAGCTTCAAGGGTGAGAAATTTTCCCCCTGTCAGTTTGCAGGTAGGGCAAAGCCCCATATGATTTATTACCTTGGAGGTGAGCACAACCTGCCTGAATAGGGGGCATCAGCAAGGAGCCATACATCCTCCTTGTATTCTCTGCTGATTAAAACTCCACGGTGACCTTTCTTCATATGAGAGAGAGGCCAGATGTCTCCTTCCGGCAAATGGGCATTCAGACACTACAGTAATGAGCACAGTCCAATTGCTCAGAAAGACAGACAAATGATGCCAACATGTATCAAGCTAAATGCTGATTTACTAGATCAAAAGCCTCTAAGTCAATCAGTAATGGTAACTACTGCTGATGGATTACTAACCCATGAACTTTCAGTTATCATTGGTTTCCTGGAGGATGCGAGTAGCAATGGTGAAAGAAAAGACCAGGAACAGGTCAGGAAATTCTTTTTAGGGCAGAGAAGCAGAGAGCACACACTCCTTTCAAGTTCATTTTCAAAAGGAAGAAGAAGAGAAAACGGCCCTCAAATGATTTCAGCTGCCCATATGGCCACATGGGTGCAGCATATTAATCCGGGCCTCTTTGCACAAGAAGTCTTTTAGGTACCAGAGAGATTAAGCAGAGCAGCAGCAGGGAGGGAAGTAATTGGGATAGTAATTGGAAGGAATCTGGGATCCTGATTTTTGGTTCTGTCTTTCTTATACCCAATTTATAGCTTTATTGATTTCAGTGGAGTATATGGTATATATAACGAAGGGCAGAATTTGACATTGTATACAAGGACTGCTTCACAAACAGCTATTTCTGGGGCTGAATGGGACAGTTGTTCAACAGCTAAAATTAAATGGTACCCACCATTGGGAGAATTGTTTCCTAGTAATGAATCTGAACAAATTTGGGGGCTGAGCAGGGACGTTATAGAAACTCAATCTGCATTGAGACGGCTGAATTTTGTGACTGAGACACTCACTCTACAGTGGGTCAGAGCAAACACCTGGATCAGAAGCCCCTGGAACTTTGGTAGCAGGTGGGGTTAAAAATTCAGAGCCAAATTCTGCACCTTGATCCCATGTTTGTTATACTTTTTAGTAGTGAATTCAGTGAAAGATGCCAGATTGACAGCCCTGAACAATGACATCCTGTGTTTACCTTCAGAAGACATATTGGTCCATAAATGGTGAGTGTCAGGAGCCAACCTGAGATTGTTCACTACATCAGTGGCCATCAATGGTTAAATTTCCTACAGGACACCATCACAGGGTATCTGAGAGTCATAGGGTGTGTGTTCACAGTGGACTCTTCTATGACTCTTCTTCCGCAGGTACTCTTTGCTGCAAGAGTTTGCATTTGTGCGTTTTAATTGTCCCCATGTTCCCTCACCTGCTTTAAAAGTTCCACCCCACTTCAAAAGTTACTTTGTGTACTGTGAGGCCATTAAAAGGTGTCCCATTATTATGTGGTTTTTTGTTTGTTTGTTTGTTTGTTTGTTTTCTTATCAACAATGCATTGTCCTCAGCAGGCAGGCAGTGGGGAATTATCCCTGTCCAGGGCTAATAATCCCAGGGTTCTGTGCAGCTGTCCTATGTCTCTCTGTGAGGCCAGTGGACTAAAAGAGGGAAGGGTTCCTTCCCATGTTATTAGAAAAGTGAATGAGGAAGATAGCTCCATTGTTAAACCTAGTTTTGCCTCCTCACACTTGCTGGTCATTTGCCAAGACATTTATTTATTTATTTTATTTATTTATTTAAAGCATTTATACCCCACCTCTCCTGCACACAGCTCGGGGTGGCTTCCAACAATAAAAAACATTAAACAATATAAAAACAGTTTAAAACAATCAGAATAAAATACTCTTTAAAACAGGGTCCCGAGAAATACTTTCAACATTAAAACCATAAAACAAGGTAGGGGGAAAAAACACAGCCTTAACTCCCCCTCCCCCCCTCCCCAAAGGCCTGGGCGAACAGCCAGGTCTTGCAATGCTGCCAGAATGTCAACAGACTTGGGGCCAGGTGGGCTTCCTCCAGAAGGGAGTTCCAAAGGCGTGGTGCGGCCACCGAGAATGCCCTCTCCATTGTGGCCCCCTGCTTTATGTGGGGGACCTCCAAGAAGGCACCCCCGGCCGACCACAGGAGCCGCCCTGGGGCGCGGAGGGCGAGGCGATCCCTGAGGTACGAGGGGCCCAGACCGCAAAGGGCCTTATAGATCAACACTAAAACCTTGAACCTGGCTCAGCACACTATTGGCAGCGAGTGCAGAGACTGGAGCACAGGTGTAATATGCCCCTAACGACCTGTCCCCGTAAGGAGACGAGCTGCTGCATTCTGCACTAGCTGCAGCCTACGAATCAGGCACAAGGGAAGCCCCACGTAGAGCGCGTTACAGTAGTCCAGCCTCGAGGTGACGAAGGCATGGATGAGGGAGGCCAGGTCCGGGCCGGAGATGAATGGACGCAGCCTGCGCACCAGATATAACTGGCAGAAGGCAGCCTTAGCGACTGCCTCCACCTGCCTCTCCAGGCACAGGTCTGCGTCCAGTATCACCCCCAGACTCCAGACCTGCTGAGCTATAAGAGGGCGAACTCCCCCAATCAGGGGGTCCACTACCTCCCTTGCTCTCCCCACCAACATCACCTCTGTCTTATTGGGGTTGAGCTTCAGTCTGCTCTGCCGCATCCATTCCGCCACGGCCTCCAGACACTGGGATAGCAACGAGACAGCCGGGTCTGGGTCAGCTGAAAAGGAGAGGTACAGCTGAGTATCATCAGCATATTGGTGACACCGCACCTCGAACCCCCTCACGACCTTTTTAATTAATTACTGTATTTATTTTTCACATTTTACCCTGCCCTCAACTCCCCACCCCCGCCCCCGGAGGTGGGGGAGAAACAGCTTAGGGCAGGTGTCACAGGGCCCCACTTCACTGTGGGGTAAGTGTTGTCAGGATCGGTCCCAATGAGAGAATCAGATAGGGTTTCAGCATTTAAACAGTTTATTCATGCTCCAAGTCCTAGGCCAGGCACCAAGCCTCTGGCCACAGTCCTATCCAAGTATATAGCCCATCACATCACAGGCAGCCCAACCACACACAGTCCACAGGATAGTTACTATCAACTCACTCCTCAGGTTCAGGCCTCCTTCCTTCAGGAACCTCCAGGCAGCCTCTCAGGAGATGTGTCCTCCTCTCTGGTCACGAGCAGACTTCCCTTCTTCCTGGGGCTGGCTTCCTTTTATGCTCCAGGCCACATCCCAAACACACCAACTTCTGTTTCCTGTTCGGCAGCCATCTAAGGTGTCCCACTTGGCAGGTGCCATCTTGTGGCACAGTCCTGCCACAGCAGATTTTTCATGTCTTGTGAATGTGTCCTTAGCCTTTGGGGAGTTAATGCTCATTTCCTGATATATCTGTGACTTAATGCTTTCACACATTCAAAAATAAGACAGGGAGGGAGAGTGGGATTTTGCCAGTCAGGTCTGTCCAAAACTGTTAACAGGCTTTAGAGGAATTCAGAAGCATAGTCAAGGCTGGGCTGGGTCAAAAATCAAAGGCTCAGAGATCAGAGTCCGCACTAGTGGGGTTCACCATAGTCAGAGTCAAAATGCTAGAGCAAGGATTTGTATTTTAGAGTCAGCTCATGGAGATGGAGACAAGGCAGGGGCTGGAGTGCAGGCTAGAAACCAGAGTTCAGAGCAGACTCACAGGCTGGTCCAAAGACAGCTTTATTTATTTAGACTTATATCCCACCCTATCCCAAGAGCTCAAGGCTCTTTACAAAAAAGTAACCATGACACAGTATATACTTGACCCAACCCTGGGCCTGGACTCTGCTTATCTGTGGGACCGCCTCACTCCCCATGTGCACGTGTGACTCTTGAGATCGTCTGTGGGAGCCTTTTTGGAGGTTCCCCAGGCGAGGCAGCCGGCCACTGATGTTAGATCTTTTTTGGTGGCTGCCCCTGTGCTGTGGAATTCACTCCCGGAGGAGGCTCGGTTGGCTCCCACTCTCCTGCTATTTCAGCATTTATGTAAGACCTGGCTCTTCCATCAGGCTTTTGGCGAGGGGTGGAGGTGGGGGCATTTCCCTGCATATTGTATTTGTAAATTGTTTAAATTTTAAAAATTGTTTTATTGATTGTTGTTCACCGCCCCAGGCTGCCCTGTGGGCAGGATATAAATTTTAATAAATAAATAAATAAATAAATAAATACCCCACCCCCATCAAATGTCAGGTCAAACAGGAAGATCTTACACTGTTTCTGGAAAATGTTCAGGCTTGGGATTTGGAGAATCTCCAATAGAAGAGAGTTTCAGAGCTGAGGGGCAGTCACCAAGAATGCCTCACTGCATGCCTTGGTTGTACACACTTGGTGCCATAATAGAATTAGCAGGAGGCTGTTAATGGCTGCCCTTGGGGATCGTGATGGAACATAGAGGGGAAAGTGGTCCTTAAGATACATTGGACCAAAGTAATTTAAGGCTTTATAGGTCAAAACCAGCACCATGAACTGTCCCTGGAAAGCTATTGGAAGCCAGTGCAGAGTCGAAAGCACAGGTGTAATGTGCTCCTGGCGACTCGCCCTCATCAGAAGATGGGTCACTGCATTCTTCAGCAAGCTGCTGCAGCTTCTGCACAGTCTTCAAGGGCAGCCTCAAGCAGAGTGCATTGCAGTAATCGAGCCTCAAGGTTATGAAGGCATGGATGTTGGTGCCTGGGTCTGACTCTGATAAAAGGGCTGCAGCCTTCTCGCCAGATGGAATTAGTGAGAGGTGCTCCTACCTGCACTGTAAACTTATCATCTAGATGCAGCGATGAATCCAGAAGCACCCTAAGGCTGTGACCCTGAGTGACCAAAGGAGGTTGGGCGCCATCAATAACAGGCACCCCTTATGCCCTCCAAGTCACAGGACCGACCAACCAACCATCATCCCTTTGCACTTATCATGATTCAATTTCTGTTGTTTCATCTGCATCCAGTCCCTTATGGCAGCAAAGCACTGAGTAAGCACCAAGACTTCAGGACCCAGGTCAGATGAAAAGAAAAGATAGAGATGCCTGTCATCAGCATATTGATGGTACCTCACTCCAAATCTACATGTGGTATCATCCAGCAATCTCAGATACACATTGAACAGCAGGGGAAATAAGATGGAGCTCTGTGGGACTCCACAGGAGATGTCCTATGGTGATAATGAGAAGTCGCCCATCCCTATTCTCTGTGACCTCCATGACAGGAATGAGCGGAACCACTAAGGCAATCCCACGGATCTTTGGGAAGTCCCATACTCATGTCAAAAACATCTCATGATTAACTGTAGCAAGGCTTGCTGAAAGGTCTAATAAGATAAACAGGACACTCTTTCCCCTGTCAATCTCCAGGTGAAGATAATAGAACAGGGCCACCAAAGCAGTCTCAGTACCATACCCAGGATGGAAGCCTGACTTGTTAGCCAGGACCTCTGGTTCCCCCCAAAATGGATGGACCCCCCCATGTGATAGCCAACTAACTTAGACCTGGGGGTCGGCAAAGTTCCCAGGGGTTACCAAGGGCAAGGAGGCTTGGGGAAAAGACATAGTCTCCCCACACTGGATGCAAGAGGAGGGGGGGGGGAAGCACGGAAAATAAGGATCGGGCCCAACCACCCTAGGTCCTGGCCGAAAGAGATAATTCATGGAAAAATACTAACCTAAGGTTGAGAAAAGGACTGTAAGGGAGAGCCCTCTGAATAAGGAACGGAGTCATTAAGGATAGGGGTGCTCACCCTGTTGTGACAAAGGACTGGTAGTCATGACTCAGAGCAACAACATCCTATCTCCACATTCCCCAAGAGAAACCAGACACACACTTATTGTATCCTGGAAGTCTGTCGTTAGCACTTCCTTCCCTCCCTCCACTTTTTCTTTACAGTTTCCCTGTGTGTCAAAGATATATTGTGCATATCTTGGAGTCACCTTTGTGATGGAAGTAAAAGTTGTGACTTCTCCCCTCGTTAACCCATTGTGTACCCCCAATGACCCTTCGTAGCCTCCCAAACCCCTTTGTCTAGCATCCGATAACTGCCTCTGGTTTTCCCCTCAACTTCTGAGAAATCTTGGGACCCAGATACGTGCAAGTCACTCTGTGTGTGTCTGAGTTGAGGGATCTCCCAGACTTTGGTCTGCCCCTTTTTTTTCTTCCTCCATCCCCCGAACTCCACTGGATCTGTGGGCTGCCTGTTCCTTCTCAACCGGCAAGGAAAGGTAACCACAGGTCCAGACCTTCCCAGCCAATTAGGGAAGCCTTCTCTCTTGTTCGCATTCTCTCGCTCCCCATCGCTGAGCCGATACCGGAAACCCCCCCTCCTCCCCCTTCTCCTACCGTACTTTCATTTTCCTCGCAAGCCGCTTGTGTTTTCCCTTTTAAATCCCACCAACCAGACTGGGGCTGTGTTTCTCTGTTTTGTTTGTGTGTGAAATAAACCTGTTGCAGTTTTTATTGAACACTAGTCTCTCTCTCTTTCTGTAATTTGGGGAGGGTAACGTAAACTGTCTGTAGCATGTACTGTCTTCAGACTGATCCTCTGAACACGTGGAGACCCCGGTTTAAGTAATTAGACTAATTCCCCCCTCTCCACCCAAGTTTAAGAAACGGTGGATATTGGGGTGCATTGGCCCCGGTAGTCACGAGTGGGAGGGGGTCTCCTGTTAACAGACTGACATGGGCGTAGGAATCCTATAGCTTCAGGTTGCTCAGACAAACCCCACTTCCTGTCTGAGACAGCCAATGATAAAGGGATGTATGTCACCATCAGCAGGTATGTCACCCTCTGTTTACACAGATTTGTGATGGTGCAGAGGCTAGGAAGACAGTGCTGAAGTGCCAGGGACTGAAGTTCAAGCATGGTGAGATCTTACAATGAGGTGCATTAAAAGCGCAGAGAAGGGAGTCACCTTCTCCAGATAGTCAGTTATAAACTAGAGCTGGAGGCAGAATCCCAATTGTTTGATTCTGTACCATGTACAGCAACAGCTCCCAAGTTTGTTTCCCCGCAATCTTGTCCTCAAAGTCTGTGCAGGTTTTTATTTCTGCTCTTTATTATACTGTCCTTGTGTCTTGATACAAGAAAATGTTATTAAACGCAGGGTGGGCCATTCCAAAATATGGCATAACTTTTTAAAATGATGGGTTGTCTCTGCAGGCCAAAGCTTTGTAAGAATATCACAAAATCCTTTTCATCTCCATTGAGATTAAAATCTCAGTGAAACTTTGAGATGGAGTCCAACATCTTTTTGCCAATGACAGCTATGGAGAGAGGTCTTCCATTTTGTTTTAATTTTAAAGATCTCAGCAAGTGTCTCAGTGATCAAAATGGTCAGTACTACTCCTTACATGCAAGAATAATCAACAAACAGAGTCCTGTGGATACCTTGGAGCCATCACTACAAAAGATGAAAAATCCAAAATAGAAATTAATGTAGGATTGTCTTTGCAATAGCCACATTTGTGAAGCTTGACCGAATCTTGAAAGACAAGAACATCTCAGCTTCATCACTGATCAAAAGTATTTAGGTGATTGTGGTTGCAACAGCTCTGTGTGAATGCCCAAACTAGATTCCAAAAGCAACAACAGAACAAAGAATGTGAGCTTTTAAGAACATAAGAACATAAGTAGTGCCACACTGAGTTAGACCAATGGTCCATCAAGCCCAGCATCCTGTCCTCCAACAGTGGCCAATCTCGATCGCATGGGAGAAGAATCAACAGTCACAATGGGCAATTCATTCCCCGTTGTTCACTCCCAGCAACCGACAGTAAGACGTTCATCCCGTAAGCTACTTGGTTAATAGCCATTGATGGACCTACTCTCTAAGAACGTATCCAGTCCTTTTTTAAACCCAGCTATACTATTGGCCCTGACAATGTCCTCTGGCAACAAATTCCATAGGTTAATTATGTGATGAGTGAAAAAGTACTACCTTTTATTTGTTTTAAATCTGCCAGCAGCTAGTTTCATGGCGTGTCCCCTAGTTCTAGTACTATTTGAGAGGGTAAATAACTGTTCCCTATCTACTCATTCCATACCACTCAAGATTTTATAAACCTCTATCATGTCCCCTCTCAGTCTTTTCTTCTTTTCTCTAAGCTGAAGAGACCTAGCTTGTCAAGCTTCTCTTTGTACAGAAGCCATTCCATACCCTTTATCATTCTCGTTGCCCTTCGCTGTATCTTTTCTAGTTCAGTCATGTCTTTTTTGAGATGGGCGGCCAGAACTGCACACAATATTCCAATGTGATCACAACATTGAGTTGTATAGAAGCATTATGACAGCCTCAGTTTTATTCTCTGTCCCTTTGCAAATAACTCCTAACATTCTCTTCGCTTTTTTGACTGCTGCTGCACATTGGGCTAAGGATTTCAGTGTATTGTCCACAATCACTCCCAGATCCTTTTCCTGAGTGGTAACTCCTAACTAGTACCCAGCATTATGTACTCATAGTTTGGGTTATTTTTCCCTATGTGCATCACTTTGCACTTGTCCACATTAAATCTCATCTGCCATTTAGATGCCCAGGTACCCAGTCTTGTAAGATCCTGTTGCAGTTCTTCACAGTCTGCTCATGTTTTAACTATCTTGAATAACTTGGTGTCATCTGCAGATTTGATCACCTCACTCTTAACACCCTTTTCCACATCATTAATTAATAACATTAAACAGCGCCGGTCCCAATAGAGATCCCTGGGGCACACCACGTTTTACATCTCTCCATTGTGAAAACTGACCATTCAGTCCTATTCTTTGCTTCCTATCCTTTAACCAGTTACCTATCCATAGTAGGACACTACCTCCTATCCCATGACTTTTTAATTTTCTCAAGAGTTTTTTATGTGGGACCTTATCCAATGCTTTCTGGAAATCCAGGTACACTGTATTTAGCGGGTCTCCCTTGTCCACATGCTTATTTACACCTTCAAAGAATTCCAACGGATTAGTGAGGCATGACGTACCTTTGCTAAATCCATGTTGACTCTTCCCCATTAAGCCATGTTTATCAACATGCCCAGCTATTCTGTTCTTAATGATAATTTCCACCATTTTGCCTGGCACAGATGTCAGACTTACTGGTCTGTAGTTTCCAGGGTCACTTCTGGATCCCTTTTAAAATATCAGGGTTACATTTGCCACCCTCCGGTCCTCCGGTACAGTGGCAGATTTTAACGATAGGTTACAAATTACTAACAGTAGGTCTGCAATTTCATATTTGAGTTCCTTCAGAACTCTGGGGTGAATACCATCTGGTCCTGGTGAGTTGTTAGTATTTAGTTTGTCAGTGTGCTCTAGGACCTCCTCCAGAGTCATATTGACTTGTGACAGCTCTTCCAATTCATCACTTACAAAGTAAGGTTCAGGCATGGTTATCTCCCCAACATCCTCTGCAGTGAAGACCGAAGCAAAGAACTAATTCAGCTTCTCTGCAATGTCCGTTTCCTCCCTAAGCACCCCTTCCAGCCCCATGTCATCTAACGGCCCAACTGACTCTCTAGCAGGCTTCCTCCTTCTGATGTATTTGAAAAAGATTTTATTATTAGTTTTAGCATCTTTAGCAAGTTGTTCCTCAAATTCCTTTTTGACCTGCCTTATCAACTTTTTACATCTACTTTGGCAATGCTTTTGCTCTTCCCTATTTACCTCATTGGGACTCTCTTTCCATTTTAAAAAGGATGCCCTTTTGGCTCCAGTAGCCTCCTTCACCTCACCATTTAGTCATACAGGCAGACTTGGTCCTCTTTCTACCTTTCTTAATTTGTGTAATACATTTAATCTGAGCTTTCAAGAGGGTGTTTTTAAATAGTCTCCATGCTGCCTGTAAACATTTAATTCTTGCAACTGCTCCTTTAAGTTTCCCCCTAACTAGTTTCCTCATTTTTACATAGTTCCCCTCTCTAAAGTTATATGTTACTGCAGAGTATGTCAAATTCAATTATATTATGATCACTATTGCTGAGCGGCTGCAGCACCGTTACCCCTTGCACTAAATTCTGCACTCCACTTAATACTAGATCCAGCGTGGCTCCTTCTCTTGTTGGTTCCAGCATGAGCTGCTCCAGGAAGCAGTCATTTATGACATCTAGAAATTTTATCTCTTCATCCTGCCCCGAGGAGACATTCACCCAGTCAGCATGAGGGTAATTGAAATCACCCATTATTACTGTGTTTCTGACTTTAGTAGCCTGTCTAATCTCCCTTATTATTTCACAGTCAGTCTCACTGTCCTGGTCAGGAGGACGATAGTATAGGCCAGCCGCTATACACTTCCCCATTGTACATGGAATTTCTATCCACAGAGATTCCAGAGTACCGTTTGCTTCCTTTACAATATTAATCATGCTTGACTCGATGTTGTCTCTTACATATAGCACCACCCCACCACACAGTTTTTGAAGTCAGATGTCCCCAAATGATCCTATGCAGAGCACAGAACACAGAACTATGCAGCACTGCTGTGGAAGAAGTAACTGCAACAACTAGATCCCATGTGGCCCTATTAGCAGCAGTAAAGAGATAGAAACTGAAGTGCTTTAGCCATACAACAAGAGCAGCAGGCCTAGCTAATACATTTGGTAAAAGAACAATGGATAAAATCAACCAAGTGACAACCACCACTGGGTGGAGAAGTGACAAAGCTCCTCTAGGCTACCCAAGACCATCTGACATGAAGACAGATGACAATCAGAAATGATGCCCCTGTAGCATCCTGAGATATATAGGCATAAAATTGCTTCTGCTTTATTGATCTATTTGGTTGCTGTTAATATCTTGCTGCTGTTCAGTGGCCTACAATACATTTAATGAGTTTGGTGGGTTTCAGAACAGGTGTCAACATTCCAAAACTCATTGTCTCAATTGCTGGCTGGCTCACCTGGAAAACGAAGGACTGAATGGTTCAAAGAGAGACCGTTATCCTCCTGCCTCCAGAGGCAATTACTTCCTGGTCAGGGATGAAGTGTGTTATTGTGGGGAAAAGAGGAGCTGTGTAGAAGAAGCTTGGGTGTTACCAGATGTTACAAAAGCTACATGTTTTAGGTTGCAAACACACATCTTGTCATTATGTCAGCATTTGCTATGCATCTGCTATGTACCTTCCATGGATGTTCTGTCAAATCAAGCAGCAGGTAATTGCATGCAGCTACTGCTGCTTCAAGAGGCGCACGCTGCCCTCCTATGTGTCACTGGTCATGAAGATGACCACAAAGACATGCATTTTTGGAGGGGATGAACAAGCCACAGCAAAAAGGCCAACATAAACATACTGGTGGTAGAATGAATCAGGGTGACCCACAAACAAAGCCAATGTATTTAATTTAAAGTGCTTCATTACCAGGGGTGGCTGGTGGGTTTTGGGGTTGGAGGGGCAGTAAGGCCGACCGGTGAGCCTAGGGACGGAGCCAAGGCAACGGTAGGTGGCATAACCCAGCAGCAAGGAGAACCCAGGGTTAACATACAAAACACAGTTTGCATGCACATCAATCTTAAAATAAATAATTTATAAACCCCAAACACAGGCACCCGTCCTTGTAAAACACCCCAGTCACAGCTTGAGTCCAGTAGTTCATGATACTGAAGACTGGCAATGCCATGCATTCTAAATAACCATGCAAATGGTCCCATTTAAATCAAGGATTGCAACAAAACAGTTTGCATGTGGTTTCTGTGTGTTTTTTTTTTTTTTTTAAAATGTGATTCATTGGTCTTTAAAATTCCTCCCCAACAGAGGGTGATTTCAGATGAGACAGGGCGGCATTCGCCCCGTCCCAGAATCACCCAGATGATTCCCCGCCGGGATCACTCCGGCACGTCTAACAGACATGCCGGCTGATCCCGGCGGGGAATTGGGGAGGGGGTGGGGCCACACAGTGCAACGTGCGGCCGCACGGCCCCGTCCCCCCCATGCTCCCCCGTTGCCCGCCCTCTGGGGAGATGGGCGGGCGCCGTGGCCAATGCGGCCGCAGCGCCCGCCCAATTTGACCACGGCCCGGAATCCTGCTGGGGATTCCGAGCCGTGGTTGCCGGTCAGACGTTACTTTTTGTTGGTTCTCATCGGGGATCTCTTTGACCACGCTTTTGGGGATTGTCCGGCGGGGAGCCCCGGAAGTGTGGTTGAAATTGACCCCGTGTGGGAATCGACCATGGTGAACATCTGGCGGCCGCCTAACAGACATTTAGGGCACTTTGGCCCCATGTGGGTATTGACCGTGGTTCACTGTGATCTCGTCATGTCTGAAAATACCCAGAGAGAGAGAGAGAGAGAGAGAGAGAGACCAGGGGGTAAGAATACTGCTTCAGAAAGTAGGGACTTGCTGCATGTGTGGTGGAGGGACCCCAATCCCTGCTCCAGCACAGGGCATGTGTGTTGGAGGGACACCACATGCCCTCTGATGCATGTGTGTGTTTGTGTGTGTGTGGGGATTTTAAGGCCCATGAATCACCAGACTAACAGTTAATTCTCAGGATTTCAAAACCTCAGTTTTATCACAGCCATCACATTTCCAGCATTCTGAAAACATCTGAAATCACAGGACTAACTAACCAGTTAAATCTCAGGATTTCAAAACCTCAATTGAATCATGGGGCATTAAATACTAATTCCCCCTCACCCTCTTCTGCGTGTGTGTTGGGGGGGAATTAGCATTTAACACTCCACATGATCAAGTGAACAAAACCCATATAAAAACCAGAAAACCATAAACCAAACCATTCCCACAAGGCTTCACAGACCCCCCAAATGCAGCAGCTAAACAAACACTCCACATCAAGTGAACAAAAGCCACATTCCAACTCCCCCACCATGTGCCCCCCATATTCCAACTCCCCCACCATGTGCCCCCACCCACTCCCCACTCCTCCCATGTGCCCAGAAAACCTTAAACCAAACCATTCCCACAATGCCCCACAGATCCCCCAAATCAAATGCAGCAGCAAAACAAACACTCCACATCAAGTGAACAAAAACCACATTTCAACTCCCCCACCATGTGCCCCCCACATTTCAACTCCCTCACGATGTGCCCCCACCCACTCCCCTCTCCCCCCGTGTGCCCAGAAAACCATAAACCAAACCGTTCCCACAAGGCCCCACAGATCCCCCAAATCACTCCACATCAAGTGAACAAAAACTACATTCCAACTCCCCCACCATGTGCCCCCTCC
>QEPC01010651.1:394112-404878 GCA_003113815.1 Sphenodon punctatus | reverse complement strand
CCATGTCCCCCCGCTGCCCCCTCCCCAATAATACTATTAATGGTATTAATATGGATACATCAAGCTTTGGAGAAATTCATGTCAGGGTCAGTACTGTGTGGCCTAATATGCAGCAGTTCCTGCATTTTAGAAAAAATTCTGACTCTAGAGATACTGTCTACCCAGTTTAACAAAGTTTAATTTGATCCTGTTTCCTCAGATTCAGAATGGGTGTTAATGAGACATTAGTCAAGATTAACCCACACCGAGTGGGTGCCCACCTGCCTGTTTCACCCACACTGGATATGCAGTCCCCACACCAGACCTGCAACCCCCACTCACGGCAGGGTCTCAGAGATTGTGGAGCCCACTGTGAGGGCAAATGTGGGCTAACGTGCCCACGTATCTGTGTCCCCTTCGCATTTCCAGTTCCACCAGCACCATAAAGTCATGGGCGGAAATCCTAGAGTGTCTGAGGAGCGGCTGCTTCCTGCCCCTCTCTCTGCTCTCACTCTTACTGACGCTGCCAGTGGGGGCTGCCTACAGATGCATGAAATACACACAGGGGAGCTACCCAGTTATTAGACAGGACATGCATTGCTAAACAACATGTAATTGGGGGCTGCACGGACCAACCCCGGACTGCAGCAGGCTATCGTTTTGTTTGAAAACACCCATTCTTACTCACGGCAAAGCAGTAGCTTAAGATGCACTTTGCCCACTAGATGGCACTGTGGTATTAATATTGAACAGTTTGCCTCTTAATGGGAAGTTGCTTACTGGTAGGCACAACATAGCCAGGCTGTCTGTGTCAGGGAGCAGTCTACAATAAATACAATAAAATGTAACAGAAGAGTGAGGGAGCTGAAAACAGAGGGGCAGTGCTTAATTGGAGCTCTGAAGATTGCTCTACCACAGCCTTTCCTGAGTGACTTTGTGTACTTGGTAGATTTCATGCATGGAGGCCTCATTCCAATGAACAGAATTAAACTGAGATACAGTTACTACTTTGATTTTATTAAACTGAAGTAACTACTCCACTTGATAGTTATCAGATGAACAATGTAAACTGGTTTTGTTAAACCAAGGTAACGACCCCACTTTGGCAGCATTCAGATGTACAGTGTAAATCCAAGTAATACTGCAGCAATCTCCGCCCCCCAGGTGAGACACCACCCACACACTGATAAGAGTTCACACCATCAAATCAAAGGGGAGTATGTACTCCTGATTTTTTCAGGGGTACATACTTTTCTTCCTACTCCTGAATAATGCCAATTTAACATTCTGTTCAATTATGCTGCACACTGTTAGCTAAAATGATAGCTGTTCCTCTGAACATATTAGACCAAAGAGACCAAATCATCCCAATTTTAAAAATGTTGGCCTTAATCTTTCTGGATTTCGGCTCCCCATCTTTAAAATTGGGATGAGGCTAATTCTCTTCCTCTGAAGGATATTGGGTCCAAGAGGTGCCTACCTATTACAGTGATGAAGCCAATTAAGTATCTAGCCAGAAATAATTAGTACAGTAGGAAGGAAGAAAGGAGTCAAGGTAGGATTTTTTAAAGTACAAAACAGTATGTCTTTTAATCTTTGTTTCATGATACAGCATTAGTGTAATTGGCAACAGGAAGCAGCAAAATATGCTGGTCGGATGCTGTTATGCATGGGTATTCAATGAGGGAGCACCCGAAGTAAAGGTGAGAGATACGGTTTTGGAAGGCTGACTTGCACCTCCAGGTGAAGTGAAAAAACAGGATGGAGGGTGGTTTGTTCTCAACTTTAAGAAGGCTTTGTGGAACTCTGGCTTTTTGGAGCATGTTTCTTTAGCTACCTGGCCAGAGTTCATGCCAGGGCTGCATGGGAAACAAGGTGCTTGGGTTTCTTGGCATGAACCTTTAAATCTTTTTATTCATATAAAGTTCATGCCCCTATAAGTTTGGGTAAAACCAGACATGACAGCGGCTTGCTGTGGCCCACTTTGTCACGCTTTGAACTGGACCTCATCTGCACATCTGTGCAAGCACCACCAGATGTTGGCCTGGGATTGCCCCGGGTGGTGTCGGAAGACCTCTGAGGTCACAGCCCAGGCAGCCCATCTGACTGGACCAAAGTGGACTATCATGTCTGTTTCTGGGCTGGCTTACCAGCCCAGGTCGTGTCCACCATGGTTGGCCACCATGGTTGACTGTCACATGGTGGTGGTGGCATTGTGTGCAGTGTGGGAGCAGGGCCGGCCAGCTGCACATTCAGTGTGCCCCGCACCCTCCCTAGCAGAGGGCATGTCTGTCTGGTACCCCAAGCTGGTCTGGACAGTGCCCACCACGGCTTCCCACTGTGGGCTGGGTTGGGCCACTGCTGTGCAGCTGTCATTGCTGTTTTTGCCCTTTGTATTGACTTCTGGGTTCCAGAAAATCCCAAATCTCAACATGAAACTCCTCAACCTCCAAATTTTGCCTGGTTTGGACTTGAAAACACAGAACTTTGTGTGTTCTCCATCCAAACCCACACCACAGCTAAGACTAACTCCGAAGCTAAGTCTAAGAACATAAATAGTGCCATACTGGGTCAGAACAATGGTCCATAAAAGTCCAGCACCCGTCTCCGACAGTGGCCAATTGTGGTTGCTTGGAAGAAGTACCTAGCAGGTCACAATGGGTCCTTTTCCTGAGTAGTAACTCCTAATTTAGAACTCAGCATTGTGTACGTAAAGTCTGGATTGTTTTCCCCTATGTGCATCACTTTAAACTTGTCCACATTCAATTTGATCTGCCATTTAGGATGTTTTTAGATAAGTGCCTCCCCACTAGTGCTGAAATTCAATCCTCGGTTTTCCTTGGAAAACACCGTTGACCAGCACATTCAACTTGATTTTCCGAGTTCCAAAGTTTTGAGGAAGGGCCACTGAAACTTTGGAATTTGGAAAATCCTTGGTCGAGTGCAGGGAAGGGGCCAGAGGCCAGCGCTAGGTCCCTTCTCCCCCTTCCCTGGCCCCTGCTGGCCAGGGAGGGAATAAGCCAGCATGCGCCAAGGAAGGGAGGAGGGGCTAACGGGGGGTGGGGAGGGTCAGAGGTGGGGTGCTAAGGGGAAGTTGGGGGCCTAGCAGGGGGATCAGGGTTGGGTAACCTACCTTCCAGAGGGGTCTAGTGCTGATGCATGACCTCTTCATGGCTGGTAAGTTTGAAAATTAAAAGAAAAACCCACTGAGGATGCTCAGAAGGGCCTGAATGACCCTTTCTAAGCATTTTTGGCCCTTTTCAGAGATGGTCCTGGCAGCATCAGCAGGCCAGTGCCATCTCTGAAAAGGGCTGAGCATGCTCAGAAAGAGCCATTTAGCCCCTTCTAAGCATACTCTGTGGGGTTTTTTTATTTTCAAACTTACCAGCAGAGAAGAGGCCACACATCGGTGCAGGACCCCTCCGGAAGGTAAGTAAACCACCCTGACCCTCCTGTTAGGCCCCCTGCTCCCTTAAGTACCCCAACCCACCCCTGACCTCCCTACTAGGCCCTCTCCTCCCATTAATTATCCCAACTCTGACCCCCCCAGCCTCAAAATCTGGCTGAGTATTTGCTGAGGGTCTGAGGAGCAGCCCGAACACTCGGACCACTCCTCAGATCCTCAGAGAATACTTGCAAGTTTTTTTTTGTTTTTTTAAGAGCAACCCTACTCCTCACCCATTACCCACACATCATACATGTTTCAGAGCTGCATAGGGCACCATGCATGATGAGTGGGTGATGGGTGGGTAATAGGTAGGGAGGCACGTGTCTAAAAACACCCTTTGATGCCCAGTCACCCAGTCTCACAAGATCCCCCTGTAATTCTTCACAGCGCACTCATGGAATGAGGATGAGAATGAGGATAACACATCATCTGGGGATGTTATCGTTTGGGATGAGGATAACACATTGTGTACAGAGTGAGGATAACACATCATCTGGAAGGCAGAGCCCATCTACAGGATCACTTCCCGCCATTCCAGTTTGAAGCTCTCCTTCCTGGAGGCCTTGCTTCTCCAAGGTAGCACAGAGGCTGCCAGAGTGGAGTTGGGACTCTTCTACTATGTCCCTCTATATACCTCTCTTTCTGCCTCAGCTCCTCCAGCACTGCCACTCTAGTCTCCAGAGACCGCACATGTTCTCTGAGAGCTGCAGTGGCTCACTCCAAAATTAGCCGCCCAGGTTCACTTTAAGACAAGACCCCCAGTCACACATGATTGTTCAAAGAGTGTGGCATGTGGAAGGATGTGATTTCAGCAATTATGCATTCATTTAGAGACTCTCTTTAGATGTGTCACCTCTTAAAAGGGGAGGTTGACAAACTAAATAGTAACAATTCACCAGGGCCAGATGATATTATTGTTTGCCCCAGAGTTCTGAAGGAACTCAAGTATGAAATTTCAGACCTACTATTGGTAATTTGTAACCTATCATTAAAATCTGCCACTGTAACTGTGGACTGGAGGGTAGCAAATGTAACACCAATATTTAAAATGTGCTCCAGAAGCAATCCTGGAAACTGAAGACCATTGAGCTGGATATTGGTGCTGGGCAAACTGGTGGAAACAGCTGTTAAGAAGAGAATTACTGAATATATTGATAAACAGTACATGACAGAATGGGGAAGAGTCAGCATGGATTTAACAAAGGGAAGTCATGCCTCATTAATCTATTAGAATTTTTTGAGGCTGTAAATAAGCATGTGGATAAGGGCAAGCTGGTCGACAGTATATCTGGATTTTCAGAAAGCATTTGATAAGGTCTAAGGCTGAAATGAGATATCAGTTAATTGAGTAATCTTGTCAAAATCCTGGTGCTCATTCTGTTCTTGGACAAACCAAAAAATGTTATGTGCTTGCCAATTTCTTGGCAAGCAAAAAAAAAAAAAAAAGTAAAAAAGCAAACCAAACTGACATGCACCAGCTGGGAGTGTCGGGGAGGAGAGCCCTTCCCAGCTGGCTCTTGTCTGTTTCAAAGCCCCCTTCCCTGACCAATCAGCTGTTTGTCAGTGGGTAGGTGGGGAGCATTCAGCCACTGATCCTGACACCTGCACTCTTTGGGCTGACTCAACTTACCATTGGGCTGGGACTCCATCACTGCTGGCTGCTCCCTTCCCCCCCACAGCTGGTGAGCTGCACAACTGAGCCTGTGGACTTCCCTGCTTGGCTTTGCTGAGTGAGGAGGCCTCTTCCCCACCTGTGTGCAACCTTCTAATGGGCCCCTGATCCCAGGGAGGCTGTTCACACCTCTGATATTAGTTCTCTTGGGAACAGGGACCCATTAGGGGTGTCTTTAGACATAACACTGTTCAGTGTTCTGAAACACAGTGTCCTACCATTACAGTGTTTAAACAGACCATCAACACAGTGTTCACCCTGAACACTGATTAAACTGTCAAGACCTGGCAGCGTTCACTTCCAGTGTTTGGGGTGAACACTGTGTTGATGGTCTGTCTAAACACTGTAACAGTAGGACACTGTGTTTCATTATGGCTAAAGACACCCTGGGAGGTTGCACACAAGTGGGAAGAGGCCTCCCTGCTCCCTACCCACTCAGAAAAAGCTGAGCAGGGAACTCCCCAGGTTCAGCTGTGCAGCTCGCTGGGTGGGGGTGGGGGAAGAAGGGAGCAGCCAGCAATGACCAGGACACTAAGGGCGTTTATAGACGATCCTGCTTACAAGCGGGATCGCCAAACGCCGGCTTTCCCCCCCACGCAGTCTCTGCGAGCCGTGTCTGCAGTTCAGACACGGCGCAGAGTGCGAGTGCGCATGCGCGCCCTTCTGCGCATGTGCGCTCGCCCGGGGAACCAGGAAGTGCGGCGTAAAGCCGGCACTTCAGGAATCCGCGTCGGAGGGGGCAGGCGAGCCTGCCCCCTCCGACGCGGATTAAAAAGTGGCCCCAGCAATTAGACGAGCGCCAAGAAAGGCGGCTGATCAAAGGATCAGCCGCCTTTTTGGTCTCGTCTATAAACGTCCTAGGAGCCCCATCATGGTGGTGAGGTGGGACAGCCTGGGCAGTGCAGAGGGCAGGGGTCCTGAAGGCACTCACCCCCCCCACAGCATTTCTCAGATGAGAGGTGCTGGGGAGGGAGAGCACCTTCAAGCAACCTGTCAGGTGATATTCAAAGGCTGCTTCCCCCTCAGATCGCCAAATAACGGTTGGCCTTTGAAACCTAAAAGCCCTTCACCCATTTTAAAAACTGCTCATTGAGAATTGCACCAGGATCAAGATCTTGGTCCTCCAATTGCGAGCATTTTCACAAGAAGCAAAATTGCTGCTCATTTCAGTCCTAAGTCCCTCACAAGGGACTCTTGAGGAAATTAAATAGTCATGGGATAGGAGGCAGTGTCCTATCATGGATTGGAAACTGGTGAATGGATAGGAAATTTTTATTTATTTCTTTAAATTTTTTAGTCGCTCCCTCATGCCATGGCATCTTGGAGCGACTTACAAAGGCAAAGTATCAACAATAAAAATTTAAAAATAGAAACAACAATATAATTTAAAAATTCTATAAAACACATTCCCCCCCCCCCACTCCCCCATCCTCCCCTCCGAAGGCCTGGGTGAACAGCCAGGTCTTACAGGCTCAGCGAAAATCCAACAGACCTGGGGTCAGGTGGGCTTCCTCCAGAAGGGAATTCTAGAGTCGCAGCATGGCCACCGAGAACGCCCTCTCCATTGTGGCCCCTCGTTTTACATGGGGGACCTCCAGGAAGGGGCCCCGGAAGACTGAAGGGGTCGTCCTGGGGTGTGGAGGGCAAGGCGGTCCCTAAGAAATAAAGAGTAGGACTAAATGGTCAGATTTCACAGTGGAGAGAAGGAAATAGTGGAATGTCCCAGGAATCTGTACTGGGACTTGTGATGTTTAATATATTCATTAATACTCTGAAAAAATGACGTAAAGAGTGAGGTTATCAAATCTGCAGATGACACCAAGTTATTCAATGTAGTTAAAACTCTAGCAGACTGTGAAGAATTGCAGGAGGCTCTTGCGAGTCTGGGTGACCGGGCATCTAAATGTCAGATGAAAGTTAATGTGGACAACTGCAAAGTGATGCACATGGGTAAAATAATCCAAACTATATGTATACAATGCTGGGTTCTAAATTAGGAATTATGACACAGGAGAAAGATCTTGGAGCCATTGTGGACAATACATTGAAATCCTTAGGTCCGTGTGCGATGGCAGTAAAAAAACCAAACAGAATGTTAGGAATTATTTGGAAAGAGGTAGAGAATAAAACAAAAAGTATCATAATTCCTCCATAAATCTATGGTGTGACCACACCGTGAATATTGTGTACAGTTCTAGTCACTCCATCTCATAAAAGACATAGTAGAACCTGAAAAGTTATAGAGCAGAGCAACAAAAATGATCAAGGTATGGAGTGGCTTCCTATATGATTGATAGGTAAGAACTCTTCAGCTTGGAGGAGAGATGATTGAGATGAGCTATGACAAAAGTTTATAAAGTCATGAGTGGTGTGGAATGAGTTATGTTCTTATGAGGAAGTGATTAAAATAATGATTAGTACTGTTGATTCACTTTCTGAGGTGGAGGTATTTAAAAGACAAGAAGGCAATGGGTTGGAAAACCAGAAATAGGAGGACATTTCATCCATTGGAAACGATGGAAGAAAAACCCTGACTACAGTAATAGAAGAAGCTGACAGCAATGATTGAGCCCAGGGTCTTGATTATATGATGAAAGACAGGTTTGGCTTTTAAGGCAGAAGCTTTATCCTTCCATAAAATTATTCATCCCTCAGTATAAATTTGGCATCTTCCTGGCTTGCTAACTTTCTAAAGCAGAGGATTTGCTACAGTTCGTGGGCTTGATCCAAATATGACTGAGGTAATGTCAATCTTCCAGTTTTCTTCAAAAGCTTTGAATCAGGCCCTGTGTGAGTTAAAAATGTACTCGTTTTTTACTGCATGACCCTTGGCCCTCCTATCAAGAGACTGAGACATGGACTAGCGGTAGCTAGGCTGTATCACAGCCCCTTCCTCATGTGGATCCTATGAAATCTCTTCTGGCTGGCTGGGGAACTTACCTTGGGTAAAAGCACCAAAACAGGAGTTGTCTGTAAGCATAAAGAAAGCATTGGCCACAGGTGGGGTTATGTGTAATTCCATTTGAGGGGAGGGGGGGTCTTAATATAGCAGAGGGACCTTTTGAGTAGAGAAGATGATTTCCCTTTATAGCTGCAATATTAGGAGCTTTGCAAGCTGACCTCATATTGCTCAACCCCTCCCCATGCCATCCATGGCCACTTTTACACTGACGCCACCCACCCACAAACACCCGGAAACACCCATCGGATGGGTGGGAGAGCGTCTGTGTAAATGTCCACGAGTGGGTGGGGACGCGTGCACGACCCACCCGCCGACACCTGCCAACACCCACGGAGCAGCCGCGAGGGAGTCGGCACCCTCCGTGGATGGAGGTGGGTGAAGGTGGGTGGAGATGGGTGTTCAACACCTGAGCGTCCGTGTAAAAGTCACAACACCCACATCCACGCAGACTGGACCGGTGGAGCCCCACTGCGCTGGTGCCATGGGGCACGCATATGCCACCACGCAGACATGCCCACAGGGTGGGGGGATGCCGGACATCTGGCCAGAGAGCCTGTAAAAGAGGGAGGAACCAGGGCACATGCACGTGGGCTCCCATGATGGTGACCAAGAAGGCCCATGAGAAGGCAAAGGGAGCTGACACCGCTCCACGTGGGGGAAGGGGCTGGGTGAGCACAGGGACCTTGGGGTACCCGGGGGGGGGGGAAAGAAGCCCCGGCAAGGTGGTGCAGGGGGGAAACGTGCCCCAGGTGGAAGGCACAAGGGGGGGGTAATAGACCGCCAGCAGGGGGGGCCAGTGGGGGGGAATGGGTGGGGAAATGGGCCAGGAAGTAATATGGTGCACATGTCCTGGCACAGGGCAGAGGGGCCGCACTGACTCCCCCCCTGGTGGACGACCCCCACCCCAGCACCTCCCAAGGGCATGGCCCAAGGAGCAGCAGCGAGAGCAAGGTGAGCGTGAGGGAACCCACCCCCCAGGGAGGGGAGGGCCATGCCCTGGGCCCTGACCACCAGGCCAGGGAACACAGGGCAGGGGGCAGAAGAATAACCCAGTCCACCATCCTCGCAGGATAGCACCCAGACAACGGAGCACTGCAGCACTGCAGGCAAGGAGGGCCTCCCAGACAACCAGGTGAGCAAAAGGGAACCCCAGAGGGGAGGGGGGGCAGGCCCCACAGGTGGGTGGAGGGGGCCAGCAGGACCTGGAGTAACCCCTAATGCACTACCCCCAACAGGACATGAACACCACCACAGCTACCACATCCACAGGGGGGGGCCCATGCTGCCAAGCCGGTCGGCCCCCCACACGTGGGTCCCAAAAGGGGGAGCCCTGGTCCAGGCAGGAGGTCAGGGACTTCATACACGTGTGGGGGTCCAAAAGGGTTCAGCACAACCTGGTGCGAAGCTACAAGACCAGACAGGTCTATGAAGCCATTGCCCAGGAGATGCAGCGGCAGGGGTACAATAGGGATGTCACCTAATGCATGCAGCAGGCAAAGGACTTGAGGTCCAGCTATAAACATATCAGGGACAATAATCTCAAGTCCGGCCGGGCCATGCGCACAACCGAGTTCCAGGAGGAGTCGGAGGAAGGATCTCAGCAGGGAGCTACTGGTGGAATCACAATGGTTAGCCGAGGTGCACTCCTGGGAGCTCGCGCTCACCAGGGAGCTCATCAGAGTGTAGGGGGAAAGGGACCGGGAGATCCTGGCTGCCATGATGGCCCAGTTGCGCACCGAGCACCTCTGGGACAGGCGCCAGGTTGCCGCCCTCCAACACGAGCAGCGATGCGCCTGTGATGGGCTGGAGGGTCACTCCGCATGGCTCATGGACCTCCTGGGGGAGGCCAAGGAGGCCCTGCGGTGTGCCCCCAGTGTAACAGGCCATGCCATGCTGCGGAAGGAGGGCTGGCAGCTGACCAACACCATGGCGGCTTCTCACTGGTGCAGGTGCCGCCCCTGCACCTTGGCCACCCGTGGTTCCCCCAGCAGCAACCCTACATGGGCCTGGTCCACGGGGTCCCTCTCCCCCACATGGGGCAACCGGACCAGTTTGCAGGGCTGCCCTTCCAGCCCGCACCCCCTGTGGTCCCACCCCGCTGCCACCCCGACCCCTCCACCGGGTGGCGATGCCCCAACCCCAAGACCGTGCACCCCAGGATGAGCAACCACCCATGGTGGCTGTCCCACCCCCACAGGTAAGGCCACAGCACCCCGGGTCTCCGGGGGTTGTGGGGTGCAACACCAGGGTGGTGGTGTCAATGAGAATCCAGGGAACCGCATGAAGCTGGACCCCGGTAGGGACCACATTGTTGAACCCACGTTGAGCACACACAGTACATGGGATGGGGAGCAACAGGCATTGCCAGAGGCACGTGTACCTGCTCGTTGCCACAGTACGTGACTGAGCAGGTGCCATGATACCATGGGTGCGCCGTCCCGGGGGAGGCACTGTCAGTGAGCATCCTATGGCACATGCCATGCTTGTGTGGGGAGTAGGGGCCTCCTCGGATGCCTATAGGCAGGGCCCCGAGGGAAACGCGGGTCTGCAATTCGCAGATTTCCCGCGGAATTCCCCTCCCCCCGTGGAATCTCCTGCCCCGCTTACCCCAGCGCAGAATTTCCAGCCTGCGCTGCGGGGACACGGGGCAGGAGATTCCATGAGGGGAGGGGAATGAAAAAACCCTCGGGGCTTCCCCTCCCCAG
>QEPC01010651.1:368944-393826 GCA_003113815.1 Sphenodon punctatus | reverse complement strand
GGGGGGGGGGAGAGTCAAGCAAGCCCCAGCAGCTGGGGAGGGCAAGCCCCGGCAGCTGGGGAGGGGAAGCCCTGAGGATTTTACCAGTGCGGGGGGAGGAGGAGGCAAGCCAAGCCACCCCCCCGCATGGTAAATCGCGCCGAGGCGCAGAATTGGGCCCTGACTCCCGTGGAATTTTTAAAAAAATTCCGCGGAAGAATTGGGGCCCTGCCTATAGGGCACCCAAGTGCCTGTGCACTGACAAGGGACAGAGGTGGATGCACACGGGGATCCTTTAACCCATTCTTGCTCCTCCAAGCAGGGACCAACAGCGGAGGCAGGTGTAGAGCAGCCAGTGGAGGACAGGGAGGCTGGATCATTTGCCCGGAGAGTACTGTGGTCAGCTGCGGCCAGGGCACGCCGACCAGCAAGCCCCAGTGGTGCAGCCAAGGGGGGCGGAGGGTGCCCCAGACAGTGACCCCCCCCCGTATTTTGTACATGTCCCCTCCAATAAATGTGTTGTACTTATACCTTGCTTTTACTTCCTCTGTCTGGGGAAATGGGTGTGTCTGTGTGTTGTGTGGCGTGCAGGAGTCACCGGCAGTTTGGGGGCTCTGTGCACTCCCTGCCCAGCTGATGGGGCCAGATGCTAGACTAGCGATGCCTCATACAGTTGAGGTGGCAGGAACAGATGTGCACTGGACCTGCTCACGCGAGCCAGCTTGTGTTGGGCGGCGGACTTGTGCGGGGCCAGCGCAATCTGCGGCCAACAGCGAGGGGAGGGCACTCGTTGCCGGGCAACCCACAGGACCCGTTCCCTGGACCCAGTAGGCCACACATGGAAATGAGGGCCGGATGCAGGTAACAGGTAGGGTCCAGCTGTTTTGAAGGGGGTCCCAGGCCTACAGACATGGGTGTGGGTCTGGCATTGGCCAGTGTTTGGCTGCCCAGGCAGCAGTGTGGTGGCAGATGTTCCCTGTTCCCCTCAGAGCTGTGTGGGGCCACCTCTTCCTGGGCATGTTGGTACGGGGGCACTGGCCCAACCCTGAGCACCGGTGCAGGGACACCGTGGAGCCCAGCAGGGCACAGCGTTGGACAGACGCCCGCCTCACCCATCGCACAAGCGCTGCCCTCCAGAGGTTTGCTGCCCTCCGCCACCGTGCCCCCAGGAGGTCGAACTGGTGACTCTTCAGTCGGAGCAGGGTAATCTGCCGGAGTAGCATTCGCAGCAGCAGGAGGCCCGCGCCCAGGAGATGCAGCAGCTCAGCCCTGGGCTGTGGGTCCTCGTCCCCCAGCAGCATGGTTCTGCTGCTTCCCACTCCCTGCCATACTCCGCGGGCACGTGCCATGAGTGCGGTGTGCTCCGCTGTCTGACCTGTGCCCATGGCCCACTCTCCCCTGGTATCGTGGGAGCTCCTCCATGTGCACCCAGCCTGGGATCACCGTTTTCTGTGTGCTGCATGGTCCCGTGCTATAGCCCCTCCGCCCCATGCCCGACTGGCTGCAGCATGTCCCTTATGTCCTGCATAGGCCGGTGGGGGCAGGGCAGCAATTGGTGCTGCACAGGGGGTGTGCTGGGGTGGCAAGCGGGTGCTGGGTCCAGCTGAGCATTCCCGCGAGCAGTCCAGCCACATGCCCGCCACGGGGGATGGGACTGCACACAACCCAGGGTACCCCCACCTCCGAAACCACACTACAGTCCCCCCAGTCTGGGTCCACCTTTGCAAGCTGCAGCAGTGCACACTGTGGATACAGTGCCTGGCTCGACTCCATGCCCTGGCGCAGTGCCTGGCCATGGCCCCCTTTCATCTTGGCACCTGTGCTGCATCCCTTCTGTCCTGTGCATGGGTTGCAGTGCCCTGTCCACAGCGGGCCTGCCTATCTCTGGCATGCAAGGCCGCCTGTGGGTGAGGGTATCCACTCGGTCTGTGCTCGTCCCAGTTGTGGCAGCCCTCTGTCTCCTACCTGTTGCTTCACCGGAGCGGGCCCCACTGCTGCCATGGATGGTCATTTTGTGGGGCTCTCAGCTGGGGATGTCGGGGAGGGTTGGTCTCCCTGTGTGACCCCCTGTTGGTGGGGAATGGATTCCGGCTCCTGTCGTGGTACATGTGGATGATGGTCACCAGGTCGGGGATCCAGCATGCCGGGCCCATTCCCTCGAGCTTGCCTTTACCCCCCTGTGCCAGCCTCCTTGGGGGCCGTGGACCACTATGGAGGTAATGGCGACTCGCCTGCTGACAGAGCTACCCAGGTATGGTCTCGCTTTGCTGTCAGGGCCCCACCCCCTGTTGCTGCCCTGTACATCGGCAGCCTCCTGCATGCACACGGCATCCTGCGCGCACCCTCGGATGCGGGGGCTATTCTGTGGTACCTGGGCTTGCTGACCCCCGATGTTGGTGGACTGCTCCGGACTGGGGGCCCCTCTGCTGCGGAGCTCACCACCCTTCGATCGGTGAGCTGTACACCCAGCTGTATGGGCTGCAGCCGCAGGTGCGGATCCGCTCCTTCCACACTACCTGGTGGTTGCTCATATGTGCTCCCAAGGCTTCCGAAGGGGTCTGTTCACCTGGGAGGGTCTAGCGCTGGGGTCGCCGCCCCGGGAGCGCTCACCAGACAGTCCATGAACAGCCCCTCACCACCACCCGCTCGCTGACACCCTGGTGCCCGGGACGGTGCATAGATGTCCCCACCCTCCCATGCCTCTGATCAGTGTGTGTGTTGCCATCTNGGGGGGGGGGAGAGTCAAGCAAGCCCCAGCAGCTGGGGAGGGCAAGCCCCGGCAGCTGGGGAGGGGAAGCCCTGAGGATTTTACCAGTGCGGGGGGAGGAGGAGGCAAGCCAAGCCACCCCCCCGCATGGTAAATCGCGCCGAGGCGCAGAATTGGGCCCTGACTCCCGTGGAATTTTTAAAAAAATTCCGCGGAAGAATCGGGGCCCTGCCTATAGGGCACCCAAGTGCCTGTGCACTGACAAGGGACAGAGGTGGATGCACACGGGGATCCTTTAACCCATTCTTGCTCCTCCAAGCAGGGACCAACAGCGGAGGCAGGTGTAGAGCAGCCAGTGGAGGACAGGGAGGCTGGATCATTTGCCCGGAGAGTACTGTGGTCAGCTGCGGCCAGGGCACGCCGACCAGCAAGCCCCAGTGGTGCAGCCAAGGGGGGCGGAGGGTGCCCCAGACAGTGACCCCCCCCCGTATTTTGTACATGTCCCCTCCAATAAATGTGTTGTACTTATACCTTGCTTTTACTTCCTCTGTCTGGGGAAATGGGTGTGTCTGTGTGTTGTGTGGCGTGCAGGAGTCACCGGCAGTTTGGGGGCTCTGTGCACTCCCTGCCCAGCTGATGGGGCCAGATGCTAGACTAGCGATGCCTCATACAGTTGAGGTGGCAGGAACAGATGTGCACTGGACCTGCTCACGCGAGCCAGCTTGTGTTGGGCGGCGGACTTGTGCGGGGCCAGCGCAATCTGCGGCCAACAGCGAGGGGAGGGCACTCGTTGCCGGGCAACCCACAGGACCCGTTCCCTGGACCCAGTAGGCCACACATGGAAATGAGGGCCGGATGCAGGTAACAGGTAGGGTCCAGCTGTTTTGAAGGGGGTCCCAGGCCTACAGACATGGGTGTGGGTCTGGCATTGGCCAGTGTTTGGCTGCCCAGGCAGCAGTGTGGTGGCAGATGTTCCCTGTTCCCCTCAGAGCTGTGTGGGGCCACCTCTTCCTGGGCATGTTGGTACGGGGGCACTGGCCCAACCCTGAGCACCGGTGCAGGGACACCGTGGAGCCCAGCAGGGCACAGCGTTGGACAGACGCCCGCCTCACCCATCGCACAAGCGCTGCCCTCCAGAGGTTTGCTGCCCTCCGCCACCGTGCCCCCAGGAGGTCGAACTGGTGACTCTTCAGTCGGAGCAGGGTAATCTGCCGGAGTAGCATTCGCAGCAGCAGGAGGCCCGCGCCCAGGAGATGCAGCAGCTCAGCCCTGGGCTGTGGGTCCTCGTCCCCCAGCAGCATGGTTCTGCTGCTTCCCACTCCCTGCCATACTCCGCGGGCACGTGCCATGAGTGCAGTGTGCTCCGCTGTCTGACCTGTGCCCATGGCCCACTCTCCCCTGGTATCGTGGGAGCTCCTCCATGTGCACCCAGCCTGGGATCACCGTTTTCTGTGTGCTGCATGGTCCCGTGCTATAGCCCCTCCGCCCCATGCCCGACTGGCTGCAGCATGTCCCTTATGTCCTGCATAGGCCGGTGGGGGCAGGGCAGCAATTGGTGCTGCACAGGGGGTGTGCTGGGGTGGCAAGCGGGTGCTGGGTCCAGCTGAGCATTCCCGCGAGCAGTCCAGCCACATGCCCGCCACGGGGGATGGGACTGCACACAACCCAGGGTACCCCCACCTCCGAAACCACACTACAGTCCCCCCAGTCTGGGTCCACCTTTGCAAGCTGCAGCAGTGCACACTGTGGATACAGTGCCTGGCTCGACTCCATGCCCTGGCGCAGTGCCTGGCCATGGCCCCCTTTCATCTTGGCACCTGTGCTGCATCCCTTCTGTCCTGTGCATGGGTTGCAGTGCCCTGTCCACAGCGGGCCTGCCTATCTCTGGCATGCAAGGCCGCCTGTGGGTGAGGGTATCCACTCGGTCTGTGCTCGTCCCAGTTGTGGCAGCCCTCTGTCTCCTACCTGTTGCTTCACCGGAGCATGCCCCACTGCTGCCATGGATGGTCATTTTGTGGGGCTCTCAGCTGGGGATGTCGGGGAGGGTTGGTCTCCCTGTGTGACCCCCTGTTGGTGGGGAATGGATTCCGGCTCCTGTCGTGGTACATGTGGATGATGGTCACCAGGTCGGGGATCCAGCATGCCGGGCCCATTCCCTCGAGCTTGCCTTTACCCCCCTGTGCCAGCCTCCTTGGGGGCCGTGGACCACTATGGAGGTAATGGCGACTCGCCTGCTGACAGAGCTACCCAGGTATGGTCTCGCTTTGCTGTCAGGGCCCCACCCCCTGTTGCTGCCCTGTACATCGGCAGCCTCCTGCATGCACGCGGCATCCTGCGCGCACCCTCGGATGCGGGGGCTATTCTGTGGTACCTGGGCTTGCTGACCCCCAATGTTGGTGGACTGCTCCGGACTGGGGGCCCCTCTGCTGCGGAGCTCACCACCCTTCGATCGGTGAGCTGTACACCCAGCTGTATGGGCTGCAGCCGCAGGTGCGGATCCGCTCCTTCCACACTACCTGGTGGTTGCTCATATGTGCTCCCAAGGCTTCCGAAGGGGTCTGTTCACCTGGGAGGGTCTAGCGCTGGGGTCGCCGCCCCGGGAGCGCTCACCAGACAGTCCATGAACAGCCCCTCACCACCACCCGCTCGCTGACACCCTGGTGCCCGGGACGGTGCATAGCTGTCCCCACCCTCCCATGCCTCTGATCAGTGTGTGTGTTGCCATCTGCATCACTGCTGACTCCCACCTGGAGTTCATGGACCCCATTGCCCCCTCTGTGTGACCACTGCCCCTTCCTGCTGGGGCAGCCCAGGTGCCCTCGCCTGCCATGCACAGGCACTCCTGTGCCCTCCTGTTGTGTCTCTCGTGCCCTGCTGTGGGTGCCCCTGCACCCCCCTGCTCTGCCTCTCTGTTTTTGGGGGGTCGCTTTCCCCGGGCACCAATAAAATTATGTTATGTGATATTCTGTCCTGCCTTGCCTCTGTTGCTGCTGTGGTGGCTGGGTTCCCCATCCCCTTTGGTGGCCCTTCTGCCCCCATCCATGTGATTGTGTACAGGGGGTGTGCCTGGGGTATATTGGTGGGCTCTGAGCCTGTGGGGGTGGGTGCTGGCTGTGAGGTGTGGGTTCCCCTGGCTTCTTCCCTGCTGGGTGCTGCTGCCTGGGGTTGCTCAAGGGGTGCTATTGGCAGTGGGTAGTCATCCAGCCACCCCCTGGCCTTGCCTGTGTGTTGGTGTGGCCTTGCCTCCCCAGATCCCCTCTGCTGTCACCCCCCTGTTGGTGCGGGCCATCTGTGGTGGCGGCAATGGATGGGCAGTGGCATCATGGGCACTGGGTGGCTGAGCATGAGTTAGGGGTTGATGTGGACCCGACCTGTGACCCAACCGATCCCCCTTCATGTAGGGGATGGGGTGCTCCTCGGGGTGGTGGTGGCTATCAGTGTGTGGGGTGGGCCCCTGGTGATGTCGCTGCCCCCGGCCCTCCCAGGACCCGTTGGTGTGGGCATTCCCCATTGCCCTGTCCCTTCTCTTCTGCAGCTACTGTTGTCATGCTGCTGGTGATCTTGCGCCTGGGCGCGATGGTGCAGCAGCTGGAGTGGGTGGCATGGGACATGTGGGTGGCGGGCTGGATGTTCGATGGCATCTGTGAGTGTGCTACCTGTTTGCTGGGCCCTGTGCCTGTGTCCCTCCATGGGGGGTTCTGTTCCTGGGTGCCTGGGGCTGGCTCTGATGACTGTCTCCTCTCCCTCTGTCCCATACAGTGCAGGCCATGATCTCTGAGTGGACCCGGGAGCAGGGGGAGTTGCTGGAGTTCCTCCTGCACATCCTGGAGCGGCTGCACCGGCTGGACTGCACGCAGGCTGAGTGCTGGTGCTGGGCGTGGGGTCGCTGGCTGTATTGACCAGGGTTATTTCCTGGGCCTGCCTCTGCTGGTGCTGTTCCCCCCCTTCTGTTGCCCCCTCCCCCTCCCTGCCCTGTTGTTGTTGCCCCTTGTTGCTGGTTCCCTGTATTAATAAAGGCTTTTGTATTCCTTTCCTGGTGTGTCCATGCTGTGCTTTGCTGTGACCTCTCCCCTTGTGCGGGTGCCTCTGCGGGGTGTGTGGTGGTGTTACCTGTGTTGTGTATGTGCCTTCCCCCCTTTATTTTCCCCCATGTGGACCGTGTTCCCGTCCCTGTGTGCTTCTGTTGCCTGCAGTGTGTGTGCTGCTCTGCTTTGTTTGTGTGTTGGGGAGGGAGGGGCCTGGTGCCAGGCTGTCTGGGCTCCATGCCAGGGCTGCGTGGAGTCAGCTCCTTTGCAGCGGCTGTCATCCCATCTCCCTCCCACCCTCCCTGCATGGGTCCTGGAGGCTGTGGGGCGGGGTCGCATTGTGCTGCTATGTTTGCCCTCAGTCGGCCATGTTGTGCCGCTGCTGTACCGGGCAGGACTTCTCCACCGTTCCTGGCTGTCCGTGTAGTTGCACAGGTGTTTGCTGGGTGTTTCCTGGGATGGGTGTTTGGCCACTGGGTGTTTGTGGCCCCCTCCACTTTCCTTCCCACCACTCCCCGCGGCGCTGTCTGTGTAAATGTCTCCCTGCTCGGCGGTGCCTGGTGTTCGCTGGGTGTGCTTACCCACCCGTCCACACCCATCTCCACCCATCGGCGCTGTTGCGCTGTCCGTGTAAAAAAGGTTCATGTCTTTCCAGTTGATATTCTTTTGGTGCATGACATGGGAGAAGCTTGTAACAATTCTAGAGCTTCTTGGGTGAATCATGATATGAAATATTTATGGTGGAGCAGGGCAGCTGTTGTTAGAGAGGAACCAGCAAACTTTATGGATTTGTTATGTTTTTAAAGTTTATTAACCCTTTTTGAGTTTGTTCCAGGGAGTATTGCCTGGTATTTCAACACAGGCTTCATTCAGTAAATTACTTTATAACTCAGGCACTAATATTAAGTTGGGACACTCAAGTCTCCTTAACCGATTTATATTTATTTCTACACCAAGGACACAAGCCACCACTAACTATATCCTTAAAATCACAGAATATACTCTCACCAACAGAAATTAGCCCAATAAAAGATTTCATCTGAACTACTTTGTCTCCATCTTTTACACTTGGGACCAACACACCAACCACATTCTTTCTAGAATTCAACATCATACAAATACAGAGACTAAGGTACAACAAGTAATGTAGGTTTGACAAAATCAACAAAAAGGCAACAAAAACAATATCTTAGGTGGCTCTGAGCAATTATTAATGAACAAAATATAACTTAAAAATTATGGCTAAGAATTAGAACATTCCTTAGGAGGCAGATTGAAAGAATTGCTTAAACTTAGGCTGGTTTCACATGGACGCCCCCACCCCGCACAGATGTGTGGGTGAGGGGCACCTGTATGAAAGCTGCATTGGGGATAGGTGGGCACCTGTGGGTGGGGGTGCATGTGCACTCCTGCACTCAACCCACCTCCACCCATCACTCACGCACGGAGCAACGGGCGCCAATGCCAGATGCTCCGTGTGTGGAGATGGGTGGGGGTCTGTGGGAATGTACACTCATGCATCGCTCACCCACTGATCCCCCCATGCACCATGCCCATTAGAAAAGGGCCTTAGCCTGACTCTCATGGTAGTACACACACACATTCACATCCAAGCACACTAGAGCAAGCGGGAACCAAAGGACTGCAGCTATATGAATCTACTAACAGTCTGCTCAGGGCTTGGAACAGAAAGGGTAGTTCTTAGCAGAAGAATAAAACACTTAAAAAGAAATGTTGGGTCTCTTAACGCCAGAGTAGAAGCTTGCAGACCAACTCTAACCAATAGTTTTGGATTTAGGACTGTCAGGTGCAATCTCCAGCCACGTCTATTAGGCTCAGACTAGTTGGGCTTCTTACCCCACTGGGTTGCTGTGAAGGTGAATTAGGTAAGGATTGTAAAGCACTCTGAACACTGAATATGTTATGTAAATGATAAATAATAGGAGGAAAGGAAGTTAGCATTTTAAAACATTTAAATAAAACGTAGGGAATACAGCAGATATAGGTGTAAACAGCAGGCTCTCTGTTATACATTTCTATAGCAGTTTTATCTTTATTTAGACCTCTTTTTTGGTGTTCAGTCGAGCTTTGAATTTTAGTCCCTAGGCCTATCTTTTTGAGATGTTGTACAGGATCCCTTTCAGGAGGTGGAGTGAAAGTTTAGAACTAGAGAGGTCATTCTGGGAGAAGCGAACACCACACAAAATTATGTGTTTGATTCACTTCAGAGATTGTATTTTGTTAATATTGACCCACATTATTAATGAAACTTCCCCTGATCATAGATTATGATCTCATTTGACGTAATTTCTGGAGTGAGAAATACAAACAAAAGTACAGCAGTAGCATTTAAAGTTAAAAAGGGAGACTATGACAAAATGAGGAAACTAGTTAAAAAGAAACTAAAAAGCCCAGTTGCAAGGGCTACAAGTTTGCAAGAGGCATGCAGACTGTTTAAAAGCACCCTTCTGGAAGCCCAGATTAAATGCATCCCGCAAGTTAAAAAAGGAAGCAGGAAGACCAAAAATGGGGAGGTGAAGGAGGCTATTGGAGCCAAAAATGGCATCCTTTAAGAAATGGAAGGCTAGTCCCAATGAAAATAATACAAAAGAGCATAAACACTGGCAACGTAAATGTAAAGTGTTAACAAGGCAGGTCAAGAGAGATTTTGAAGGGAGGCTTGCTAAAGAGGCAAAAACAAGTAAAAAAACCTTTTTCAAATACATCAGAAGCAAGAAGCCTGCTAGGGAGTCAGTTGGGCCATTAGATGACATGGGAGTAAAAGGAGTGCTCAGGGAGGATAAGGACATTGCTGAGAAGCTGAATGAGTTATTTGTGTCAGATTTCACTGCGGAGGATTTTGGGGAGGTCCCCACACCAGATCCTTGATTTCTGGGCAAGGAATTGGAAGAGCTGTCACAAATCAATGTGACGTTGGAGGATGTTCTAGAGCAAATTGACAAACTTTATACTAACAAGTCACCAGGGCCAGATGGCTTTCACCCTAGAGTTCTGAAGGAACTCAAATATGAAATTGCAGACATACTGTTAGTCATTTGTAACCTGTCACTAAAATCTGCCACTGTATCCAAAGACTGGAGGGTGGCAAATGTAACCCCGATATTTAAAAAAGGATCCGGAGGTGATCCTGGAAACTACAGACCAGTAAACTTGATGTCTGCACCGGACAAAATGGTGGAAACCATAATTAAGGACAGAATTACCGGGCATGTTGACAAACATGAATTAATGGCGAAGAGTCAACACAGATTTAGTAAAGGTAAGTCATGCCTCACTAACCTGTTGGAATTGAGGGTGTAAATAAACATGTGGACAAGGGAGACCCAGTAGATATAGTGTATCTGGATTTCCAGAAAGCATTTGATAAGGTCCCTCATGAGAGACCTTGAGAAAATTAAAAAGTCATGAGGTAGTGTCTTACTATGGATCAGAAACTGGTTAAAGGATAGAAAGCAAAGGGTTGGACTAAATGGTCAGTTTTCACAATGGAAAGATGTAAAAAGTAGTGTGCCTGAGGAATCTATATTGGGACCGGTGCTGTTTAATGTATTCATTAATGATTTGGAAAAGGGTGTTAAGAGTGAGGTGATCAAATTTGCAGATGACACCAAGTTATTCAAGGTAGTTACAACACGAGCAAACTGTGAAGAATTGCAACAGGATCTTACGACACTGGATGCCTGGGCATCTAAATGGCAAATGAGATTTAATGTGGACAAGTGCAAAGTGATGCACATAGGGAAAAATAGTATAATCCAAACTATGCGTACACAATGTTGGGTGTTGGATTATGCAACAGTCACAAGTAAAAGCCCATTGGAAGCCCTGCAAGCTCAATATGGGGCTTGTCCAGTAGGTGGAGGGTCAGGGGATGAACAGTTTCTTCTTCTCCTTGTCTCTTCTCTTCTTCTCTCTCTGTCCTCCATCTTGTCCCATGCAGTCTGTACAGTATGGAAGCATGTCTTCTTAGTTCATAGTAAAGTTCTGTTTTGAAGAAACTTCTGCTGTGTGTTATTCAACATAAAGCTAACTCTACAATAGGTCATGGGCCCAGGACATTTTAAAGGCAATTTTGAAGACTAGAAGCAGCCCAGAAGGAGTGCAGACTGTGAAAGAAAACTCCCAGACAGAGAGGCATAACTACTGACTGTGAGTAAGAAGGCCTAAATCCCAGAAGGGGAAAGGGAGGGAAGCAAGAATGGCAAGCAGCTCAGAGCTCAGACATTCGGTAGGAAAGCTGAACAATGTAAACTACCAATTGTGGAAGTTTAAAGTGAGTATGCTGCTGTCTAAAGATGATCTATGGAAGGCATTCTCGTATGATACATTGAGCATTCCAAAAGGTACAGGATCCTGGATCCATGCACAGACAGAATAATCATTAGTAACAGTGTGACCTTTGTGGAAAACTCAAGCGACAGCATGATGACTCTCCAAGGTCCAGGCGAAGGAGAACAATCAACCACGGATGAAACCACTGAAAGGAAGCAACCCTCTGAACAAATAGTCGAAATCGGCACAAAGGTAACAGAAGTGCAGGAACAGACACAGCCGGCTGCTGATGCTGAACCAAGGCAGTCGACGAGGTCTAACAAAGGCATTCTCCCCACTCGTCTGTCCTACAAAGTCAGCACCAGTAAATTGTCAGAGCCAGCATCCTGAAAGGACATCTCGCAGATGTCAAAAGGGGAAGCAAAAAAATGAGTAAGAGCGGCTGAAGAAAAAGTAAAGTCCATGCAGGACAACGCGACATGGACACTTACTCCACTGCCCGCAAAAAAACCACCTATAGGTTGTAAATTAACATTTAAAATAAAGTACAATGCACAGGGAAATATTAAACAGTACAAGGCCCGACTTGCCGTGAAAGGATACTCCCAGAAGTACGGAAAAGACTACGATGAAACATTTGCATCTGTAGTTAAGCACACTACAATCAGAACATTGTTAAGTATAGCTGCCGGAAAAGGAATGTAAGTCAAGCATATGGATGTAAAAACAGCGTTCCTAAATGATGAGTTAAAGGAAGATATTTACACTGAGGTTTGCAGATGGTGAAAGGCCGAATCTTGTAAGCAAACTGCACAAAAGCATATATGGGCTTAAGCAGGCTGCCAGAGTGTGGAACACTAAAATAAACAAGGTGCTTATGAGGAAAAATTTTACCAGGAGCAAAGTAGATCCCTGGTTATACACAAAAATACTAAGGGGCAGGTGAATCTTTGTATTAATTTATGCCAATGACCGTATCGTATGCTTTGAGCAAGAAGGAGACAAGTGCTAAACAATAAAAGCTCTAAATCAGGACTTTAAAACTAAGGACCTGGGTAACATAACACAGTACCTTGGAACACAAATTGAAAGAAAAGATGACGGAAGCTATCTTCTCAACCAAAAACAGGCAATAAAAAAATGGTAAAGGCGTGGAGGGTGCGAACGCAGCAAATACCGCTATTAAAAACAGCTACCCAAAGGAGATCAAAGAACCGAGTTTTTTGCTGCCAGACAATAAGCAATACAAAAAGGCGATAGGAAAGCTCTTGTATGTTGCCACAATCACAAGGCCTGACATTGCGGTGGCAATAGGTATACTGTGTAAACAAGTTTCAGCCCCAACCCAAAGGGATTGAAACGTAGTAAAGAGGGTCTTACGGTACCTGGAAGGAACTGTGCACCTCAAGCTACAGCTCCCAGCAACTTCCGTGTCAGACCTGATAGGGTACGTGGATGCAGATTGGGCTGGAGACCATTTGGACCGAAAATCTACCAGTGGGTACCTATTCTTGCTTGGTGGAGGACCCATCAGTTGGTGCAGTAGGAAACAAGCCTCTGTGACACTTTCCACAATGGAGGCAAAGTACGTGGCAGCGGCACACGCCAGCCAAGAAGTCATCTGGTTGTGACAGTTTCTGAATGATCTGGGGCAAAAATTGGTCAGACCCACGCCGATGCTGGAAGACAACCAAGGATGCATAGTGCTGGCGTAAACAGAAAGAATCAACCCCAGAACCAAGCACATTGATGTAAAATACCATTTCCTGAAAGACTCACAGGAACAAGGACTCGTAGATCTGTCCTACAGAGGATATGATTGCAGATGTGTTCATGAAGCGACTAGAGCAGGGGAACGTCATCGCAAGCTATTAAAAAAAATAAACCTAGTGGGTTTGACTAGTGACTGTTAAGAAGGGTGTTGGATTGTGCAAGGCACAAGTAAAAGCCTATTGCAAGCCCTGCAAGCTCCTGATACTAAGATGGTTATTGTATTAGTGTATTGCTGTGGATGATAGGTTCCCCCCTCCTGGTGAGAGCAGGAGGGTAGAGGGGGGGATTTGATGGGCTCCTTTCCTGGTGGCAGCAGAGATGGAGCATATGGAAGGACTGAGATGGATATGATATGTTGTAAGATTATTGATTTGTTGTATTATATTGGATTTTGTGAGGGAAGGAGTTTGGTTAAAAAATTAGATATTATTTTATTAAATGTTATGTTATTATGATATTTGAGGGGTTATTTCAGTTGTGTGGTTTGTGTTGAATTTATAATTGTTATTGTTCTTTGGATGTTTTCTACTTTTGTTGTTAGCTGCCTTGAGTCGCCGTAGGCGAGAGGGAGCGGGGTACAAATAAAAGTTGAAATGAAAATGAAAATGAAATGCAATATGGGGCTTGTCCAGTAGGGGCAGTTCTGGTTGTCCCATCTCAAAAAAACCATAGCTGAACTAGAAAAGGTACAGAGAAGGGCAACAAAAATGATCAAGGGCATGGAAGGGCTCCCATATGAGGAGAGGCTTGGTAGGTTGGGGCTCTTCAGCTTGGAGAAGAGACGACTGAGAGGAGATATGATAGAGATCTATAAAATCATGAGTGGTGTGAAACTAATAAACAAGGAGTAGTTATTTATTTACCCTCTCGCCTAGTACTAGAACTAGGGGACACTCCATGCAACTCATGGGTGGCAAGTTTAAAACAAATAAAGGAAAATATTTTTTCACTCACGATTGGGTTGTGGAATCTACTGCCAGAGGCTGTGGTTGGGCCAGTACTATAGCGGAGTTTAAAATAGGTATGGACAAGTTTCTGGAAGATAGGTCCATTAGCAGATATTAACCAGACAGAATCAGGGAACATGACAGAAACTGGGGGAAAACAACAGGGAATGGATTCCCCATTGTGACCTGTTGGGTGCTTCTCCCAATCCACTGTGACTGGATACTGTCGGAGACAGGATGCTGGGCTAGATGGACCATTGGTCTGACCCAATCTAGCGCTTCTATGTTCTTATGACACGATGCGCGTGGTGAGTGAGGGTGCGTGCACACTCCCGCCTAACATGCATCCCCACTCATCCCCATGCACGGAGCAACCAGGAAAAATGGAGTTTGCTCTGTGCATGGGGATATGTGGGGGTGAATGGGGATGCATGTGCATGCCATGCCCCCCCACCGCGCATGCACCGGCGTGCCCCCCTCACCTAGCGGCACCGTGTAAAAACAGTCCTTGAAGGACTATTTCTGCACACACAGCCTTTCCAGTCTATTCTTAACTCAACTCTTCCAGTCACCACCTACTCCCAATTTTCACAAATTGCTGCATACTTTCAGCTTTTACAAGACAAAGATAATGGGTGTTTTTACACACACATTTCTCCTGCATATTTGCTGTTACATCCTGAACTTTCTGTGTGTCTAAATCACTCATCCAGATCTTAAACATCTGGCTCTTTGAACTTCTGCATAGAACTTCTCCCAGAACTTTTATGTGTAAACAGTTCCCCTGGTAAACTGCTTTGCTCCAGGCAGCTGTAGTCACTTGGTTTCCATGGCAGCCCCTCACGTCTACAGCTGCTGGTACTTTAGACTGCCTCAGGGCAGTGTTTGTGTGACGAAAGCATCCAAGAACTGCCTCAGGGCAGCGTGTGTGTGAAGAATGCATCCGGAACTTACTTGTGGACTTGTAAACACAGAAGACTGAAAGACCAGCACTTGATGGTGTGTGTAAAAATGCCCAGTGTGACCTTGAAAGGGTCCTATGCGTCCTGCAGCATATATGATGGGTGGGTGGATTGGTGGTTAATAGGTGGGGAGGCGCTTGTCTAAAAACACCTGAAGACTGTTCTCTTGTAGCACATACGTTCTTCACAGGAAAAGTAATAGTAAAACAACACAAATGAATGACAGTTTCAAAAATGTGACTGTATAGAAAGAAAATGAGACAAAATGGCTGTTAGGGTTTTTGGTATCTTATCCAAAGGGCTCTTTGTGTATCAGAAAGTGTGTAGTTTGTTTTGGGCAAGGCTCGTCTCTCCAATAGTGATAGTGTGTTTTTTTTTAAATAGTTTTTTATTAACTTTAAACCCTTTTCGTTACATCTTCACATGTTTAAATCGTACAGTTCAATTTACTATATTTTCCTGTCCCTCTCCTGCCCTTCCCTCCCCCCACGCTGGGTCCGGTGCCTCTTGTTTCTTATATATAATAGTCAAACAGATATGCGTTTTCATCTTTTTCTACAGTTTCACGCTGCATTACTGTCATGCAGGGGTACCATGTTGTTTCAAAGTCTTTTCGTTGCTTTTGTCCTCCCCCTCCCGCCATAATCTTTTCCATGGAGAACATGTACCAAAGATGGTTCATCCATTCTGCAAAGGTAGGTCCTTTTGAATCTTTCAATTTCCTTGCGATTAAGCTGATTGCCACTAGGCATAGTTTTTTGCATGAGTTTATTCTATTTTGCATATTCCTTGTCACTGGGTATTTCATCAGTCCTGTTTCCGGCTTGAAAGGCACTAGAGTTCCCGCAACTTTATTTACACATTTCCATATTTGTATCCAGAATGGCTTTATAATACTACATTCCCACCAGCAGTGCATATATGTTCCCCTCTCCCCACACCCTCTCCAACACAAACCATTTCCCTCCCTTCCCATTTTTTCTAACCTGGTTGGAGTCAAGTAGTATCTCATTATCAATTTTATTTGTACTTCCCTGAATTGTAGGGCCCTTGAACATTTGTGCATATGGTTCCAGATTTCCTCCCTCTCTTGTTTGTTCATCTGTTGGTTGAAGTCCTTTTCCCAATTATTGATGTATTTATGTTCTTCTTTATACCATATGTGTTTTAATTGCGCATAGATTCTGGATATTCTGCCTTTGTTGCCTGTGTACTCATATAGGGTCTTCTCCAAATTTTGGGCAGGTCTTTTATAATGTTCCTCTTCCCCTTTTTTTGTGAACAAGCTTTTTAATTGTATGTATTGAAAGTTATCTACTTCACCCTGTATTAGTTCTTTACATTTATTTAGTGTTATGAATTTTTCCCCCTGGAAGAATTGGCCTGCTCTTTTAATCTTTTTCTCTCTCCATTTTTTCCCCAGGATTAATACTCCTCTTTCCCCCTCCTCTCCATCTCTGGAGATGTCTGTGTACGGTGAGTACTCCTTCTTAATTTTCATTTTCTTAACAATCTCTTCCCATTTCTTTATTGCCGTCCCTGCGAAGGGATGTTTTTTCCATATTGGCCCATTTATTTTCCCCTTGTCTGTTAAATATTTTTTAAAAATTTGTAATTTCCAGTGTGTCCCATTCCATTCCTCCCCAGTGGGGGGCTTTATCCTCATTATACCAATTAGGCAGTGCGTTCAGCACTGCTGCCCTGTAATATAATTGGAGATCTGGTAAATTTACCCCTCCCTTTTCTTTGTGTCCGTGTAGTGAGTTCTTTCTAATTCTGAGTTTCTTATTTCCCCACACATGTTCCATTAGGATTTTATTACATTGTTCAAATTTTTTTTTTGGTATTGCAATTGGTAATGCCATGAATTTGTACAATATTTTGGGGAGTATGATCATTTTAAAAATATTCATTTTTCCTAGCCATGACATTGCCAGGTTCGCCCATGTCTTTATTTCTTCTCTGATTTGAGTAATCAGAGGTGGGAAGTTTTCCTTGTATAGGTCTATACTTTTTCTAGTTATAATTTCTTTTTCTGGAAAGGGGATGATTTGTTTTATTTGCATTCGCCTCCTACCCTCTGTTCCTAAAATTAATGTGTTAGATTTCCTGTAATTTATCTTATATCCGGATATGTCTCCGAATTCCTCTATTTTCTTTATTAGTATGGGGACTGATTTCTCTGGTTCTGTTATAAACAATATCATGTCATCCGCATAGAGGGCAAGTTTGTATTGTCTTTTGTTAATAGTTACCCCTTGTATTTCTTTTTCCTGTCTGATTGCTATTGCTAATATTTCCAAAGTGATATCGAACAGCAGTGGAGATAGTGGGCAGCCTTGTCTGACTCCTCTTTCCAATAGAAATGGTTCTGTCAATTCCCCATTCAGCAATAGTTGCGCTCTTGGTTTTAAATATATGGCCTTCATCCATTTAATAAANCAGGGGAATTTTTTTGTTTAAATCCAGGCTGGGCAGGGTGGGTGGGGGGTGTCCCCCCTTCCACCCGCACAGCCTGGGAGGGGAAGGGGGGAGGATTTTTTTTATTCCATTGATTTCAATGGGGACAGTTCCCCATTGAAATCAATGGAATAAATCTGGTACCGGTATACCGGATTTAATCCAGGAATCCGGCTTTTTGAAAACCGGCATCCGGTAAATCCGGTACCCGGTAATTGCCCTGGTGTCCCACCCCTATTCACTAGTGATATCTTTTCCCCCTCCAGAATCCCGTTTACCATTAAAAATCTCCCTTCCTTATCTGTTATTATCTTTTTGTGTTCAAAGTTTCTTTCTCCATTTACTCCAATCATAACCCCTGCTTTCCTTTTTGTTGCACATGCTGCATATATGTATTTATATTTTTTCAGTTGAAATCTAAATACATCTCCCCTTAGCAGGTGCGTTTCCTGGAGGCAGAAAACGTCTGCCCCCTTTTCCATTATCATATTCCTCACTCTTCGCCTTTTAATCGGGGCATTCAGACCTTTTACATTCCAGGATCTAAATCTTATATTAGCCACAATCTTTTATTCTTATTCCTTTCGTCCTATTTCCCACATACTTTTTTTGTTTTTGTTTTGTTCTTCTGTTGTTCCTTCCTCGGCTAACATCCCTCCCTACCCCAACTTCCCTGTCAACAGGACAGGTTATAACTTTTCCCATTATCCCTTCTGTTATTTTCCCTCTTTCTTTCTCCTCCCTTTTTTTTTTCTTTTGGAGAACCTAGTGGCGGTGGTCTTACCCTCCTCCCTCTCCTTTTTTTCCCTTTAATCTATTTTTTGCTCTGTTGCTCGCCGAGCGGTCCCTTTTATTTTATTCTTGGGGGGGTTTCTTCTCCTCGTCCCTTGTCCCCCCTCTTTGTGTCTCCCCCCCTTCTTTCCCTTTAATTCAATATTTAACCTTCATTTTATCTGGTGAATATCAATCTCTCATTCTATGTTTATCACAGTTCTCACCCCCCAGTCTTTTCTGTATCTGTTCAGTCTTGCTGCTCCATCCCTTTTCTTTGGGGTTTGTTTCTGTGTAAAAAACTTTTAAAGTCCTCTGGGTCTGTAAAGATCTTTCTCTTCCCTTTGTGGTTACCACCAATTTCGCTGGCAGCCAAAGTTGAGGTTCCATGCCTTCCTCTTTCAGTGTTCCCATATATTTTATCCAGCTCCTTCTCTTTCGCATGGTCTCTTGGGCGTAGTCTGGAAAGATCTTTATCTTTGTGTTGTCGAATTCTAATTCTGTTCTCTTCTGCCTGGCCATTTTTAATATATTTTCTTTATCTTGGAATTATGTTAATTTAAATATTATCATTCGTGCTGGCTCTGTTTCATTTCTTGGGGGGCGCCCTGTTCTGTGGGCCCGATCTATTTGTGGCTTATGTAATCTGGGTGCTTCTGGGAAAATGGTTTCCAGGATCTTCCATACCAATTTCACCATGCCCTCTGTTTCCATGCCTTCTTTTACCCCCGCAATCCTTAAGTTAGAGCCTCTCGATCTATTTTCTAGATCCTCTATTTTTTGTGAGATCCAGTCTATTTGTTTATGCGTGTTCTCTGCCAGGTCTGCTGTCTTAGCTGTCTGATCTTCTGTTTCTGATATTCTTGTCTCTGCTGTGTCCAATCTTTTTGTGATGGCTTCATTTTTTTCCCCCCAGCCTCTATCTCTTTTTTCATTGTAGCCATATCAGAAAATAGTTTTTCTCTGTCTTTCTCCGCTTTTTAAAAATCTTTTTGAATATCTTTGTGGATGCAGAGCATTTCACTCTCATTTTGCTCTGTTTCTGGGGGGTCCGTTTGTGTGGTGCGTGCCGCCATTTTACTCTCTGTTTTTCCCTCCCCTTCGCTTTGCTGAGGTCCTGGGAGGCAAAACTCTTCGATGCCCCCTTTTTTTGGGCCCTTTGATTTCCCTTTTTCTTACCTGACATATGGGTAACTGCCTTTCTTCTGTTGGGGTGAGTCCTTTTTTTTTTTCTTTTTTTTTTTTTCCACTGTTTTTGGGGGGTGGGGTTCTTTGCCGCTCCGGCGGAGCTTGAGCAGGCCGTGACTCGTACTATCGGTGCATGCGCAGTTCTCCAACAGTGATGGGTTTTTATAGCTGGTAACTTAGGCTGCTTGCAGACATTCAATAAGGGGCAGGGACTAACATGAGTTTAGCTCACGTTAGCATGGTCACATGAAACCACTGATTGTGGGCATGGGGGTTTAGCATTATTTTTCCATTTCCCCGTTAAATTCAATAACACGAGACAGGGCTCAAAAGTCAGCCCCATCTCACATTATTGAATTTAACGGGGGAATGGAAAAATAACGCTAAAACCCTGTGCCTACAACTGGGGGGGGGGGTTTCGTGTGACCACGCTAACATGAGTTAAACTCACATTAGTCCATGCCTCAACCTGCATGTTGGCAAGCACCCTTAGTTCTCTTACCTCTTGATGGGACACAGATGAAGGGTAGCTTGTTAGGGCTTTGGAACCTAATTACTGATCAATTGTGTGGTCTATAAGGTGAAAAGGAAGGTGGGACAGAACCAGGAGTTATATAGATGAGTGAATGGGCATTGCTCCTGCCTCTGATATGTTTGGTTCTGATTTTGTGCAGCTTAAGGTTAAAGGTTAACATATATATTTAAATTTCTGAGGCTGCCCACTAGGACTAAGGTGCCAGCTATTCTGCATGCTTTGGGTTTGTCTACACTGAGAAAATACATCAGACACAGCTTACCTTGATGTACTCCTTGGCTGTACAATTAATGTAGCTGACATTTACCTCACTCACAGGACAATTCATTACCATTAAAGTCAATGGGAGTTTTGCCATTGACTTTAATGGTGGAAAATTGTGCCCCCTATGTGGTTGCTTGAGGATTACTTTAGAGGGGTCTCTTCACTTGGTCATGCATGAGAGGCCTAGCTATAATTTAGAAATTCTGCCAAGCTTTATAAACTGAAGCATGTGGTCATGGTTGCCTACCTTCCCCATAGTTTGCTGGGCTGGACAGTGGTAAGACTGATTACTTAAATTAGTATGATAAAGATCTTAATCATATCAGAGACTCAGTAAAGGGAATAAGCCTGCCATGTTGGGGTAGAAATGTATGTTAAGAGCTGGCAGATTCTAGTATAATTAGAGGCAGCTGTGGCACTTCTTTGGAACAAGTGCTTTGCATCTCAAGGTTGTGTTCTCCTTCCCAGCTCTGATGGCACATGTGGTGTGGAATTGAGGGGATTTCTTCCTCCAAGCTAAGTGGGAACAATGTATAAAAAAAGAATGCATTTTATCTTCCAGAACTTTAGGTTGGTGGAACTCATCCACTAGCAGATTGTTTTATGATTATTATGTCTGTGATGTTCTCAAAGACCCAGTCTTCCCATTTCCACCCAGGATTATCCCCTACCTGTTATCTGCAAACTCCTATTTACTGTAACCAAGTCAAGAACGTACACCTGAGTTCTCGCATCCTCGTGAATGTTGCATCCCTTGTCTCTCCCTCTGCACCCCCTTCCCTGTCTCCCCTCCCCTTGTCTTTAGAGTGTAAGCTCTGGGGTGGGGACCATGTCTATTTTATTCTCTGTAAAGCGCTAGGTACACTTCTGGCGCTATATATAAATGATTATAATAATAATAATAATTAATAATAATACCCATTGGTTCATCAAAAAACCAAAGAAAAGCTGATTTAAAAAAGATCCACTCCCCCATCCACATGTCCTGATCTGATGAAGATAATGGGCATTTTTACACACATGTTAAAATTCTGGATTTTTCAATCTTCTGGGTTTACAAGTCCACAAGTAAGCTCCAGATGCACTGCCCTGAGGCAGTTCCTGGATGCATTCTTCACACAAACACTGCCCTGAGGCAGCCTAAAATAGCCACAGCTGTAGATGTGACAGGCTGCCATGGCAACCAGTGACCACAGCTGCCTGGAGCAAAGCAGTTTACCAGGAGAACTTTTTACACGCAAATGTTCTGGGAGAAGTTCTGCGCAGAAGTTCAAAGATCCGTATGTTTAAGATCTGGGTGAGTGATTTAGACACACAGAAAGTTCAGGAAGTAACAGCAAACATCCAGGAGAAATATATGTGTAAAAACACCCATTGTTGTTTATTAGATGTACAACAGGCAGGATCAGACTTAGGGGTAGGCAACACAGGCACCTGCCTAAGGTGGCAGATTTTTGGGGAAGCAGATTTTGGGGGCTTGGGAACTTCCGTTCTCAGCATGCGCCCACACGGTCACAGTGCCCACTCCCCCACCGCTGCTGCAACCACACTGCCTTAACTGCGCCACCCGCAGCCTTGGGGAGGGGCGACCCCCATCCATCCACAACTGGAGAAATCCCAAATGTACTCTGCGGTGGTGCCAAACATGGAGGAAGAGACTCTGCTTCTGTGCTGGGTGCTGCCATTGTCTCCCTCCCTCCCTCCTGCCTCAGACTGCAGCCTGCACATACATCAGAGCTTCAGGACCGGCAGCCTGAGTTGCCTAGGGACACTCAAATCCTAAGTCTGGCCCTGACAAGAGGGGTGGGGAACCTCCAACTTGTGAGTGAAACCTGGCCTATGACTGGTTTTCATACCCCTTAACCACTCCAGCCCATAGCTCCTATCTGGCCAATGGAGCTTGTACTAATTTTCAAAGTGGCCCATGGAAGGAAAAAGTTTCCTCATTCCTGGTATACAGACAACAAATATGTCCCAGAAATCTCTTTTAAAGTTGCTTAAAATAGTCTCAAAGTCTGACCTGCAACTAATGAGACACTGGATGGAAAATATCAGGATTTGGGGAGCTGCAGCAATAAGTATGTGTTAACAAAGGCATCTGCCTTTGGGGACTGGTAATGGGAGATAGTGCCTTTTGGGTCCCCTGGTTTGGGATCTGGAGTGGCCAGGAACTAGGGGCCTATATACAATGAATTTTACAATGAATATACAATGAATTTTACCATCTCAAATCAGGATTGTATTAACAATCACTGACACTTTGGCAGTGCTCCTTAACTGTATTTTTATAAACACAAACCATTCTCTATCTCTCTGAATCAAATATATAATGTGAAGTTTTTTAAAAAAAGATCTACGTCCACATTTTACACAGGTCCCGATCTCCAGCTGACAACTGGGTGGATGTCTGGTCATCGCTGGTTTCAACAGGCCCTAAATTGTCTTGTAAAAACTCAGAGCATATTGGTTGTACATGTACACACTCTGCCAAACAGTGCATTTTGCAAATGCAAAAGGGACAAAACAAATTGTCTAAAAACAAATTTCTGTGCAGACAGATAAGAATAGTTCTGGTCTAAAAATATTGTTGGTTTGGGCCCAATTCACCTATCAGTTCTGATCTGATTCCACTAGTGGATTGGGATGGTAGAATTATTACTTTCCAGCCAACCTGACGTGTTGATTTGATTCATCTCCTATTAACAAGCTTCCAGAAAATCACACTGGTGTCATTTTGCATTAGGATTTCTTTTAGCTAATGTGGTATGAAAATGGGGAACAACATATTATCAGCTGACATAATACATCGGCCAATGTGAATGTTCTGTGATATGAGGCACGCCATATGGATCAGCATGAATACAATCCCCTCTGTCCCTTTTTTGTTATGTCTATAATCTGTGGTGGCAAAGCTCCCATTGCCAGGGAGTGGGCAAAACCCCATTCACACAAATACAGGCTGCGATAAAAAAGCTGTATTTTTCCAGCTGTTAGGTTAACCACTAGAGACCAGAAAATCAAAACCAGAATAGAACTAGGCAACCAGCTATTTTAAGGGCCTTTAACAGTTTCCCCCGTGCCTGTTTACTGAGAATTCATGGTAACAATTTTATAACAAAGGAAGCCCCATTGCCCTTTGCAACATTCATCCACTGCTTCCCTTTAAATCTTTAGAACAGTGCAAGATTACCGTAGCGCTTTTATAGCAAGACAAGTTTGAACTCTCAGATTCTTCTCAATAAGGGCAAAGTCTGTTTGAAACCATTTAACTGCTAATGTTATTAAATCACAGTTGCAGGGCAAACTCATCTCTTGTGGAATTGCACTGATTTCCCCCTACCTGGTGATCTCTAGATCTGGAACCAAAAGTCTCAGCCAATTGCTTTTTTTAAGCAAATGTATTTACTCTCTGTAGTAATGTTTTCTTGCCCAAAATATGGTATCTAATCTCCTACAGAAGTCATTGGGAAATACTAGGGCTGAATTGAGTAGTAAAAAAACTACTGGCTAGTATTCGCCTGAGTTCCGAGGACGAGCCCCGAGTGCTTGGGCTGGTCTGAGGTCCCTTGGCGAATACCTGTGATTAGTTTCCAAGGAGGGAGCCAGAGGGAGCCTGGCAGGGAGGGAATGGGCAAGGGAAGAGGGGGTGGGGGCCTAGTAGAGGTTGAGGGGGTATTCACCCTCCGGAGGGGCTCCAGCAACATGTGGCTTCCTCCGGACTGGGTACGTTTTTTTAAAAAAAAAAGAAACTGGACATGCTCAGACCTTTCTAAGATGGCGCCTGCAGTGTGCTGACTACCTGAGGATAGGCCCCCAAAAGAGGGTTTTGCAGGACTATATGGACAGGCATTACTTACCCAGAGTGGGGGCTGCCCTAAAAGATTCTTGGTGGAACAAACTGGCTGTAAGGGAGGTAGAGGCCAGACTTAAAGGCGCTACAAAAGCGGTCACCGAAAGAGGACTTATCCAAGTTCAGGACCATCCCTTAAAGACTCAGGGTTGCATGGCTTCAACATAGCAGGGCTGAGAGCTAGATTCCCCATAGACTTATTCTAAGGGCCCTCCAAATGGGAAGTGTCCACCCTGCTACAGTCATAGGTTGTCAGAGTGAGTTTGTCAAAAGAGTGTAGCTATTTAGGTTCCAACAGCTTTCCACACAGACACTGACCATGTTGGAAAACCTGACCCTTCTTTAGGGGCCCCCAAGAGAGTCAAGGGTCTGGGGAAATCTAGCTCCACTTGTAGGGCAAGGTCAATTTTTTCAAAAGTGTAAGTAAAATTTAATTTTGCTGCCCCATTGGAATTCCCTCCCATGCCTTTTTACCCCTATACAATGCCCCCCCCCCTTTCCCTATATCCTCCAGTGCCTTCTGGATTGTCCTCACTGCTCTTGGACAGCCCCTTTCCTACTGACTCACTTAGGCACAACACCCTTCCCCCTCCCCCTTTTTTTTGTTCCCTCACAGTGCCTCCTTCTGCACTTTTCTGCTGCTGGCTCCCTGGCAAATACAAAATGTCAGCCAGCAGGAAAATATTTGGCAGCTCCTCCCTTTTCCAACAACATAAATTCTGATTGATGACTAAAACTGCTACAAAAATTCCTATTGGTAGGAGTTGTCAGTCACCATTTTATTATTATTAATAATAATAATAATTAATAATTAATAATAAGCATTTATGTAGCACCAGCGATGTACCTGGTGCTTTGCAAAGAATAAGATAGACACGGTCCCTGCCCAAGAGCTTACAGTCTAAAGACGGGGAGGGGAGGCAGGGAAGGGGGAACAGTGGGAGAGACAAAGAATGCAAAATTCATGAGGATGCATGAACTCAGGTACACGTTCTTGGCTTGGTTACAGTAAATTGGGAGTTTGCAGATAACAGGTGGGGGATAATCCTGGGTGGGGATGGTTAGCAGGAGTTAGGAAGGGCAGAGCGGAAGAGGTGGGTTTTGAGGAGGGACTTGAAGGTGTGGAGG
>QEPC01010651.1:336671-367423 GCA_003113815.1 Sphenodon punctatus | reverse complement strand
GTCCAGGGGGCAAGTGGAGGGGTTGGAGGAGGAGAGCAGGGAGGAGATTTCCTCAAGGGGGGTGGGAGGGAAGGAGGACAGGAGAGGGGGGGGAGGAGGGAGAGGGGGGGAGTAATAGGGGGAGAGGACTTGAAAGTGATTTCCAGGCAGATCTTGTCAATCTTAGAGGTGAAAAAGAGAGCAAGATCCTGAGCAGAGAGACAAGAGGGAGGAGGAGGATAGGGGGGTTTGACAAGGGAGTCAAAGGTGGAGAAGAGGTGGCGAAGGTCCCGGGAGCAGGACTCAATGTGTGAGGCAAAGTAGTGCTGTCTAGCGAGGGAGATAGCAGAGTTGAGCGAAGAGAGGGAGAATTTGAAGTGGAGGAAGTCAGCACAGTACTGGGATTTGCGCCAGAGGCATTCAGCAGCCCGGATGCAGGAGTGGAGATGTCAAATGGTGGGGGTGAGCCAAGGGCGAGGGTTATGGGAGCGAGCAGGGTGGGAGGAGAGGGGGGCAAGGGAGTTGAGGGTGGAGGCGAGAGAGGAGTTGAACGTGGAAATGGCAGAATTGGGGGAGGAGGAGGAGAAGACCGAGGGGAGAAGAGAAGAGAAGGCTCTCCTAGCTCAGCTAGGAGAGTCGAGAGGAGGGAGAGGGGTATTTGAAACTGCCACCTCTACAGGTAACCAGAGGGAGTACAGGACCCTGTTACAATTCTGGAGTTTGAGATAAGGAGTCTACAGACATGTGAACCAGGCTGTCTCCAAGCTGCACAGGATGTGGTTTAGTGCATAATCAATTGACAGTAACTGTCCTAGCTGTCTGTGTGTGATACACATATAATACCCATCCCCATCCCCACCAAATACCTTCCCCCTTCCTCTTCTGTCAGAGGGTGTTTTCAGACAAGTGCCGCCATACCCAGTAGTACTACCCACCTAGCACTCGTCGTGCTTATGTGAAAACCCCAACGGTAACCAATGGTTAACCAGTGAATACTGGGTGGGCAATGCAATTGTCTGAAAACACCCAGAGTCTGGCTACAGATCTGCACCCCTGGGCAAATCTTTACTTTGGTTTTACCTTGAACTGGCCTTGGCCAACTGGGCAGGTGTAAGACTGAAAATCCTGACCCTAATCTTGTGAGTATCGAGAGAGTTTGAGAGGAATTTTGATATCAAACTAAGTTTAAAAGAACAGCCAAAGAAACCTCTCTCTTGTTTTTCACAAACAGAATCTTCTGAGAAAATGAAGCTGCCTGAGGGGTCTGGGGCAGAGAGATGTTTTGTATACGGCTTTAATAAAAACAGACTTCTCGTGTACAATCACGTGGGTGAGACAGGGATGGGAGTTAGGGAGTAGAGAGAAAAGAGGAACAGATGAGACAACCCCCCTAATTGTGCTTCTCAAACTCTGGAGAAAATATGCTACATTTGCCTTCTGTTGCTTTCTTTCTTTTCCATTGTGTGAAAGTACTGGTAGACAAACAGCAGGAGCAAAATTGCTAGATCAGAGTAGATTATCATAATAGCCCTGTTTGTCCTGAATGCTTTGGTGGCTTCCAAGGAGAATTTGGCTTCAACCATATTCCCAGCCCTTTGTTGTTTGCTTTTTACAAATGTTAGAGTATTTTTTTTTGTTAGTAACTTCTAAGGATATGAAATTTCAGGCTTGTCACTGAGATTTGTTTAGATAAGAAACACAATGCTTTTCAGGTGTGAAAAGAAGTACCCAGGCCTGTTTTTAGAGGCTCAGAGCCAATGGATTTGTCAGGTCCGGCACACACCCAGCTGCAGGGAAGAGTTTGGGTGGCCAAGGCTGACCCTCGCTATTTTGCCACTCTCAGTAAAATAAATTTGACCCTTCCCTCACGACTGTACTATTTTGGAGTAAGGAGTCCTGGGGAGCGTTGGATACTGAACTGCAGGATTCTTCTGATGGGTAAAGGGTGCTGGAAAACAGAAAGTATTAAGAGGAGCTGGTGAGAGAGGGAAGCAGAGTGGACTGAGGAGAGGTGGCAGGAGAGGAGTGCTGGGGTAGGGGTGCAGGAGTCTCCTGAGGTTAGCTGTTGCTGCAGAGCAGGGGGATTGCTGAATAACATAGGAGCTCCTAATGGGTAGAGGGTGTTGTATGGGCTTGAAAAGTGTTGGACAACAGGAAGAGAAGGCGGGGGACTCAGGCAGAACCTGAGGTCACTCACGCAAACTATTTGGGTGGGGAATAGGGAATTTCCTACCAGGTTCTGGTTGGGATTGGGAGTTTGGATCCTTAGGTCCTGGGGAGGAAAGAGGCAGCACCGACTAGACCTGGGGAGTGACTATATCTGGTGGAGGGTGGAGAGACTCCCTTCTGTTCCTCCATGGGTGGGGAAAACAGCCCTGGATCCCTTCAATTCCCAGGAGACTAGGATTCAGAAATTTTCTTCAGCAGCAGGCTGGGATTGGGAGCGTGGCACAGGCGTAGCAGTGGCAGGAGGCAATGTTGCAGCAGTGCTCCAATGGTCAGCCCAGGAGGACCTGGAGAATGCTGGCACTCCTACCTGTGCCCATGGCAGCAGAGCCACCCCCAGAAAAGTATCACCCTCAACGAGTCCCATTTGTCCACTGAATGGGCTTGACTTCCACATGGCTCTTCTCTGACACAGAGGGGAATGGATAGAGGTTTATCACGATGACTGGATCCCTCAGCCACCTCCTTCAAGGTTTTTTTTGGTGGGGAGCCAAGTCCCGTGTGACCGAAGCCTAGTGGTGCCCTCAGTGTAGGTGATGAGGGAACTGGATCCAGCTCTCTCCTCACAATTTTGAAGGAGGCCAAGGGATCCTTTCATAATTATGACTTAGCCCCCTGGGTATGAGAAGCCTGGGGCACCAGTTCCTTTTGCCACATCTACTCCTCAAAATGGCCTTGGAAGTAGCTTAGAAAGGTTCAATCAACAGAAACTATCCATCAAGCAATACTTTTGAAAGAGCTTAGCTCCTGTCATTGGAGCCAGATTTTCAGAAAAACTCAACTCCTATCAAAGTTTGCCCAGAGATGACAGAACGGGAGATGGTGAGCGCACAGCACCTTGGAAAACCAGGCACTTATTGATGTCAAAATGAGTGATGAGCTTCTACTTTTGGAAATCTGGACCTATCTTACCTGAACAACTAACCGCACAGATCCAGTGGTGACTGTTGAATCCTATCAGCCAGAATAGGAAATGTATTTGTACACAAACATTTGTACACAAACATTTGTTGACCAGTTTGCAAAAGTAAATAAATAAAATCATCTACTGTGGGAAGTTTGCAAAACAGGGACAGGGGGCGGGGAAATCTGACGACACATTTGTTCATGGTAAATGGCTCATTCTGGTCTCCTGGAAAGTGATCTCTCCTATCAGTGTTTGGTGCCCTCTTAAGTAAAACAAAGCTGGCTGGGTGCCCCGGGCTTGCCTCTATTCACATTCTATTAAGCTCCCCCCTGGCTGCCAGCATGCATCCTTCTCTCCCAGTCCCCAGTAAATCAAGAGCAGGCAGTGCTTGATTATATTAGTATGTTCTTCTTCCCTCAATTTCCGATGCAAGCTTACCCACCCTCAAGTTACAGGGACTGTATGTGTTTAGGGTAATTAGAAATGCAAGTTACTGCCTTTCTTTCCTTTAATAGTTATATCAAGAAAATGATTTTTCTCCTGTATCCTCTCTTCCTTTGCAGAAATCCCAGTCATTCTGGGAGCTGATTGTCTTCTTGGCTTTATATCTGATAAGAAAATTTCACACAGGTATCAATAATGCCTGAAAGCATAAGAGGGAATATTAAAATCAGGTCTCAGTTTGAGACTCTAACCATTGTCTTATTAAGCTTCTCTGAAGTCTCAGTGTACAAATTTCCTCAGATCTTATTGCCTCTGCATTGTCATGCTGCTGTGATTGCAGTGGATTTGCCACAGTGGCTCTCGCAAACAGAGTATCTTTCATCTCTGGATCTCAAAGTCTACCATGGACAGGTATATTAGATAATTAAGCTTCCCAATAGCCTTATGTCCTAGATAACTGCGAGAACCATTTCACATGTTGAGACAGACGAGATAAGCAACTTACCTGAGGCCACACAGCAAGTCATTATCGGAGATGGGAATGAAACTCAGGAGACCTCAAGCTTGGTGCTGTGTTCTCATCGCTCACCCAAACTGCCCCCAAGTATCTGTCTCACTGTGACATTGCATTAAGAGGGAATAGGAAGAGAGTGAGAATTAAACCTTTTTGTTTAGGTTTTTGCAAGGAAAGAACCATTTAGCCATTGGCTGGCATTGGCACAACAAGCAGGGAGGACAGAGGGGAAATCAAATCTCTTCTCATTGATTTTTCCAGCTGGGGAGACTCCTCTTCTCCCTTAACCTTTTGCATTCAGAGGGTGAAAACTAACATGATGGTGCCTGTGCACCACCACAGACTGACCCAGTCTGGCATTGGACCAGCAGCGCACTCAGGATTCGTCTAGGCCCTGAACTGACGTGACAGGGGCCTGGCCACCAGGGAGGGTGGGGAGCCGGGCGAATGTGTGTCTGCCCACCCCTGCCCCCGTGCTGCATGGGGTGGCCCACCCCCCTCCTGTGGAGCCTGCCCCCACCCAACTACTCTGGACCACGGTGAGTGAAGCAGGCTTTCAGACGTTTACTCTGGGCCTGGCAGCCAGATCCCGACTGTGGTGGAGGCCAGTCCGGGCTGTGACTCGAGAATTTCTCCAAGTCACAGCTTGGGCTAGCCCCACTGCGGTTGGGAGCCAGATGGAGGAAATAACTGGTGGGTGCTTTTCCATGTGATGGTGACGGGTGCTTTTCCTAGAGTTGGCGCTGCCATCATAGCAAAGCTGCTCCTTTTCTGACTGAGATGGGAGCACTTAAATTTGGTCAGCTTCACCTACTTATGGCAGTGAGAGTTCTGATTGGTGGTTTGAGAACATCTGGAAGTGCAAGAGAGCAGTATGAGCACTCAGGGGCTATGCAGTGCAGGGGAGCAAGGGAGGAATGCAGACAGGGGTAATGGGAGCTTTGTGGGGAGGTATATAAGAGAGTGAGAGAATGCACTGGGGGACTACAAAGGGCAGTGAGGGAACAGGAAGGGCACCTGGATGAGTGCCCCACACAGAGAGCAATGGGGCAGTAGAGGAAGATGTTGGACAGCAGGGGAATGTAGGCATGACTACAGGGGAGCAATAAGGGGCCACAAAGGCGGGCAAGAGGGCAACAGTGAGAATGATGCAGTGAGAATGTGCAGTGCAGTGCAGTGAGAATGATGGAGGTTAGAGAGTGCTGCCAAATAGGCCCTGAGAGCCCTGGTTGCACCCTGGCTAGCACTGAACTAGACTCTAGACAACACTCGCTGCCACATGCCAGCTCTTAAAGTGATTGTTACTTTATTATTATTGTTTTAGTGACAGTCAGAGGGCTTGCGACACCTTTATGTCAGAAGTGGAAGACATATTCCCTGCCCGAACAAGCTTGCAATCTAAGCAAAGCATCTGGATAAGATCGGATAAAAAATTAAAACAAAATAATTCAAAAGATGGATGAGAGGAATACAGCCACGTATAGACAATCTTATAAAATGTACAGTACAAACAGTTATTATGAATACAGTAAATGTGCCAATGATCACCATCTGTTTCTCAGTCCAACAATTGTTAATTGGCTGATCAGGTCAAAGTATCTATTCATCATCTGTTCATTTGACTCAAATGAAGATGGACAGTCCAGTCATTTAAAGCCCTCTGTTGGCACAAGCCTCACTGAAATGAATGGGATTTGTGCCAGTGGAGTGCTTTGAGGATCAGAGGCCTGGGCTAGATCCAGTTACTTTAATCAAACTTAAACATGTATTTAAAGAAAGGCTCACAATGCCAGCACACACTGGATGTTTTCAGATGGACAGGGAGCTGCTCCGAGGGCCCACCCCCATGGCTGCCATTTACCAACTCCGCCCGGGGCACCATCAGATGAACTGGCGATGTCTGGCCATGCGGCACCCCTCTTCCACCATAGAGTCGCAGGTCACTCTAGCAATGCTCTAGGTGGCTGTTCGCAACGCTATGGTGCTGAACGTGGCAACGGATAGATGTCCTGGATATTGTGGAGCACGCCGTGCTGGGCTGACTTGGAACAGCCTTAGCCTGCTCTGTGCTTGCACATCTGGCGGGTGCCCTTGACACAGACCAGTAAACCCGGGGGATAACAGGGGAATCCATGGACAAATCTAGAGCTGCTGATCATCTGTTTACACCCACTAACAGTTCCAGTCCTTTCAAATTGGTTCACCCTCTTGCTCCATACTATCCATGTGCTTAGAGAAGCATGGGGTCAAATGCTTCAAAGAATCTGGGGCCAAAACGGGATTGCTTGTAATTATAGTTATTACACACCGGGTGAAATAAACAGAAGGGGGGCCCCTCTGTTAGTGATTTGAGACTCTGGTTACAGATTTTCCTGTGGATGGGATTTACATTGCCCATCCTACAGCTCAGCAGTAATGGAACAGAAGAAAGTTGGTGAGACTAATTTAGCCATCGATCTCTGAGAAAGTGAGAGAAGGAAATCCACTGCTAATCCATTGGCGATTCTCCATCTAGGGTGGTAGATGCACTTTCCCCTTGCTCTGTATAGCACTGTCACTCCACAGGAAGATAAAGACCAGAATCACAGATGAAGACTGAGAGCAACTATAGGGAAATCTCTAAGCAGGAGAGGAGGCAACTTATCCCTTAGGCTTAGGGTTGCCAGATCAAAAATTCAAAAATAACTGGGGCCAAAACTAATATAATTTGCATATTTGACGATAGGACTGACTATCCTAATTATCTTCACCATGTATGCAAAATTTAAATAATCATAAGCTTGGTTATTTTGTTCTGTATATTTCACTAACTTCATTATTTTAGTTGTTTATTAGTTATCTGGGACTTAATTAACTTTGGCAGTCCTATTTAGCACTATTTAGTACTAAAGCTAATGAAGGACTGAATAATGAATAACCAAACTTAAATAAAGAAAACAACCAAATCAACAGAATTAATGAAATAAAATAACAAACAAATATTTGTTTTGTTGAATGAACTGAAAAGTAAACACCATTTCCTACTTGTCTTGTTTAAATGTGTGAAATTCAATAGATTTGGGATTCATAAAGAATATTTATTTCAGCCCTAAAAATAAAGGATGCCATGGAACTTTGGGGTACTAAAATAAGGGATGTACCTTTGTAATAGATCCCCTCCCCCCTTGGCATATTTAGAAATAGGTTGCATAAAACTCTACGGAATGTATTTAATTTCTGTTAGTAAGAACCATACCACTCCCAAGAAAAGAGTTTGGTGGAACATCCTGTACTGGCTAGAGGATCTTAATTAAACCAGTCCAAAAGAAAACACTCATTTTGTTAGGATTCATTTTAAGTATCTTCCACCCTCCAACCCTTAATGCTCCTCAATGGGCATTTTCCACACAAGACACTCTCCACCCACTATAGATGTTACAGGGCACCCATAGGGCAACACTGCAGCCCTGCAACATGTATAGTGGGTGGGCAGTGAGTGGAGAGTGTCTTGTGTGAAAATGCCCATTACTTCCTTTCTTTTGGGGAAAGTTGGGGTAGAGGCATCTTAACAAATCTAGCATCAGCCCTTAACTTCCTGGATTAAGGCCACTTTCAGACATGGCCCTCTCACACATATTTGGGCTGCGGGGGTGGGGTGGGGGAGGATGCACAGCCCAAATATGTACGGGGATCGGCCGGTCTGAAAGGCACCCCTCGTGTGACTTTGCCAGCAGAGACGCACAGGGATGCTGAACTCGATTTCCTGCTCTGCATCCCTGCGCGTCTCTGCCGGCAAAGCCACGTGGGGTGTGTGTGTGTGTGTCTTGCAGACTGGCTGATCCCCATGCATATTCGAAATGCGTATTCCCCCCGCAACCCAAATATGCATGGGGGGGAGGGGGGGCATGTCTGAAAGTGGCCTTAGTCTCCTGATCCCGTTACATTAAATATCACTGGCAGACCCACTGAGGGACAGACCTTAGCTGAAACTTAAAATGTCATTTGGGGATAATGAGTTCCTCATCTTATCCACCTAGCTGCTTCATTGTGACATTTCTCTCTAAGGCCGTTTTCACACAAGACAGTCTCCACCCGCTACACATGTTGCAGTGTTGTCCTATGGGTGCCCTGTAACATGTATAATGGATGGGAGGTGGGTGGAGAGTGTCTTGTGTGAAAACACCCTAAAATCCCTCCCTGTGAAGTAGTATATGTGAGAAGGATGATGTCCCAGGGCCCACAAAGTCCCCATCTCTTGCACTTAATACCTGAGGCCGTTTTTAAGACGTGCAGCGGGGATCAGGCGTGGGAGCGACGAGAGAGCCGCGGCGCTGTTTTACATGAACCGGACGTAGAAGTTGTGCGCGTGATCGGCGGCCGCACATTCTTTGCTGACCGCGATTGAACCGGCCTGATTTCTCTGGGGGGACATACGTGGCCAGAAAAGAATGCGCAGCCGCCAGTCACGTGCACAACTTCTGCTTCCAGTTCATGTAAAACAGCGCCACGGCTGTTTCGCCGCTCCTGTGCCTGATCCTAGCGCACGTCTAAAAATGGCCTGAGAGTGTGTTTGCTGTGTTGGTCCCAAAAATAGGTTGTAGAGACAAAGTAGTGTAGCGATATTTTTTATTGGACTAACTTAGGTTGGTGGAGGTTTGCAAGCTTTCGGACCTCACAGGATCCTAACTTGCCTGACGAAGGATCCTGTGAGGTCCGAAAGCTTGCAAACCTCCACCAACCTAAGTTGGTCCAATAAAAGATATCGCTACACTACTTTGTCTCTACGACTTGATATCTGAACACAGGCACAGTACTCTGTGTGACAATACTACCACACAGGGAGAGTACCAAACCCTCTAAATCAGGGGTGGGGGAGATTGTTCAATCTGTGAGTCATTCTGTATTGAGTAAAAGCTCACAGACTGGATAAGGGCTGAGGGGATCATGCTGGGGTGAGAAGCTGAGGGGAGATGTTTAAGGCAGAGAAAGAGAGAGAAAGGTTGAGGGAGCAACTTCAGGGCAGGGGGAAGGAGCAGAGGGGCTGGAGAAGCACACTCAAGGGAAAGAAGCAGAGAGGGGGGTGCACACTGAAGGGGAAGGCACTAAGATGTGTGCTCAAACGGTAAGGGCTGGATCATAAGCTATATCCAGGGACCCGTGTTCATTGCTGCCAATGGGGAAAACAGTGAACATGGGTCCCTGGCTATAGCCAAGAGATGGAAATGGGCTGGGTAATAAAAGACCATGGGACATATTTGGCTCACAGACCCATTGTTTTCTATCCCTACTTTAAAATGATTCACCTCCTTGCTCTCTAGTGGCAGCAGCCTTTACAAGACATTCGCCCCATTTTTATCACCCTGGTATGCCTGTTTCATGGGTATACCACACGACGCCCCCACCTATTCTGATTGCTGGATGTCGACTTTTCTGGCATAACAATGAAACAGCTTTGTGCCTCTTGCCCCAGCTGGTTAAAAGCTGCTTCAGTTTTACAAAGTTAGCTGACGGGATTTCATTTGAAGTCCACAGAAGTTATCAGCCAGATACAGACAATTGTTTAATAAAAAGCAATTAGGAAGCCAAAAAATCTAATGGCTTTTTCTGTCAAAATATGTTGGAGACATCAGCTAAGCAGGACACTGGCAGCCCATGGGCCATATGCTGCCTCTCCTTGGATATGCCTCTCCTTGGCATATGTACTGCCAAGCACAACAGCACAAAGCATATTGGGAGTAATAGGTTTTACCCCCACCACTCACACAGTGAAATTGTCTTTGGGAACTTCTTTAGTGTGCAGAGAGCACCTTGGTAAAAATCTACTTCATTAGACAGTCTCCAAGTCAGCAGTGGCCCTGAATGGCACAGTATCCAACACTCCAACTGGCTTCCATGCAAAATTTTATTGCAATGCTAGAGCAAGGCCAGGTTCCTCCCCTCTGGACCCCTCCAGTTCTCTTTTGGTTTTAATTAGTCTCTTGTTGGACAAAGTCACCTTCTGCCCCATTTTCTTTTTTGCAACTCTTTTCTGACCAATGTAGAAATCATAGTTCACAGAACAGAACACAGTATTCCAGGCTCCAATAAACATTCCCATGTGCTACTATGGTGGTCTCTTTCCTTGCCAAAGGATGAGTTCTCTAATGAGCAGGGGCGATTAGGAAATTGGAATTCAGCAACAGGAATCTTGGCCCTGTTCTCAGGAAGTAGCTGAAAAGGCAAATTACATCCTTCTCTCTGCTGTCTTCTGAGGGCTTGGTATGTGTCACACCTGGTCATATTTGCGTGATAATGTGACATCCTCTATTCTGCAGCCTCAAGGAAGAGGAAGGACAGGAATAGGTGGAATGGGAACTGGAGAAATGTGGTGAGTGGTGGAGTACTTCCATAGTGCATCACTGCATGTTACCAGACATAACACTACCAACTGGTTTGGATAGCAAATATGAAATAGGTCATTATGGCTGTTCCACTATCCAATTGCTCCTTGTTTGCTGGAAGATGTCTTGGGCATACAATGAACAGGTCCTTGCTCATAGCCACTGTTATGTCTGGTAGCAGTGGCTATGGGCATGGCATGGGGGAGAGACTGGGTGGGGAGGTGGGAGCTTATCTGGAGTAGAGCCCTGGAACAGTGGTGACGGTGGTGGAGTGTTCCGGGTGCAGCAGTGATGGAATGTTTCAGGAGTGGTAGTGGAGCCTTCTGAGAGTGACAGTGGCAGCGGTGGAGTTTTCTGGGAGCAGCAGCAGCAAGTCTCCTGGACCATCGGTGGCATTCGGAGTGTCTGTGGAGAGGCCCCAGGAATGTTGGTGTCAGTGCTCCAACACTGTTGATGCTCCCAGAACCAGGCCCCCAACATTCGTGGAACCAGTCTGCTGATATGTCCGCCTCTGCTAAGTATGTCAGCTGCCCAGCAGCCATCTGATAGTGCTGTGGGTGGCAACTGGCCACAAACACATAACAGAAAACATGGGATGAATCCATCCTTTTGTTTCCTGTTACATCAGGTAATACCCACTGTGTGCTGGTAATTGTGGCCCTGCTAACAGTGTGGATGAGAGTTTCCTGCTCCCTGCTTAACAGCCAACCAGGGAATAATCCCCACCTAAGCCACATGTTTTTCTATACACACCTTCATAGGTGATTGGTAACTGTTGATAGTGGGGAGAGCAGGGCACAGGAGTGCTATAGGATTCTACAGGGCTTCTGAAAATTTTGGGGGACAAGTCACCTATGAACCCCTCTGATATACAACATGCAGAAACACCCATGAAAATGCTGTGAAGGGAAAGGAGAGGACAAATCCTAAGCAATGGAAGGGTGTAAGAGAGGCTGTGGTAAAGAGAAAGAAAAGAGAACAGAAAAGATGAGTGGGAAGGGAAAGTTGATGAGAGGAAGGAACTACTCTGCCCAGGAGGATTCAGTCTTAAGATGATTCAGTCTCCACAGCCTACACTTTTCATTGGCACCGATTCCTCTTACTTTCCTATATTTGCCCAACAGATCTCTTCACAAAGCTGCCCCAAATGATTTATATACAGGTAGGTGTGATTTCATCCACCATTGAAATGTCTTTGTCTGCTGATTATTCATCATGTCTATACAGTGCCTATTATCTTGGCACTTAAGCATTGAACAAAAATCTGCAGAAGTGTGGAGAGCCCAGAGCAAGTGGTGTATTTTTCCTGCCCTCCCTCTCTTTTCCATATTACCCGATTTTATGGTGGATTTGCATATGCTTCTGCTGTAATCCATGTGCCTCTGGGAGCCAGTGATGCCTCACAGCTTTACTGAATGGTCTGATTTTTTCAGTCAATAGAGTTACTATTGTTGCTTGCAGTGTTTCTTCCCTTTCTACTAACCAGGATGAGAGGAAGAATGAAAGAGTTAATGAAAGAATAAGTAGATCATTAAGGCAGATGGGCTGGAGAGCTGTGGATCCAGGCTTACCAAAAGATTCAGCACGTAACCGCCTTAGCATTCTCTGCAGGCTCAAGCTGACCATGTTGAAGTTTTTCCTGTCTTGGGAACTCACCAGCCAATTAAACTAATATTCAGTCAGCAGAGCACAGCACAGCACAGCAGCGGCCACAGACAAGCTTGAGGGGGAGGTTTATTTACTACTTTCGGTGTAGATTTATTCCCTTCCCCCATAAAAAGAGCAGCCGCTGCTTATCAGCAGACGCAGAAGTACAACCAAGCATTCCTGGAAGGAAAATGGCTTGTCATTGTAGAGATGAGTACTTATAACTGAAAAGCTTCTTCTCTAAGTTACAGAGACTTCCAACATTTTAAAAAATAAAATAAAACTTCAAGCAAGGGCTAAAATAACATCGATGAATATGGCAGAGTTTTGAAGCAAGCATGTCTGAAATCCCAGATACAGCAAAAATGGAAGAGAGAAAAGCCGTTTCCCCCCATCCCATGAAGAAATACCTTTCCTGTGAGAACAGCCATAAGGCTGAAACCAGGTTCCACAGAGGGACAAAAAGCAAAGTGGGCCTTCCTCACACGGAGAAAAAAAAAAATCCAGTATCTCCGCAAATAATTTGTCAGGCAAACTGTTCCTCTGAGATTCCAAGGAAGAGAGCAGCAGCTGGGCCAGGAGCTGGGATACCTGCTCATCTCAGCATTAGCAACAAAAACAAACTTCTTACAAGCCTTGGAGTTTCTCCACTGATTCAGCCCAGCAGGAGGCTTTGACAACTTTGTTTTACAAGTTCTCTGACTTAAGAAGGGGGAAAAATATGTATATACTGTGGAATTTGTGGTAGAACACACACAAGCATCCTCATTCAACCCAAGCAAAGCCTCAGGTCTTCTTTTTTATTGCTTCTACCTGGATGCTATTGGCAAGGCCTTTTTTTCTGAATGAGTTCCGGTGCCAGATTAACAGGTCTGGGGTCTAAGGGTCTTCTCTTTATTCACAGAACAGCTACAGCCCAGGAAACAGCCGTGCAGGCTCCTTGCACAAACATAACCCAGCCAATGTACTTCAGGTCCTTGCGTATAAGAACCTTCTCTAGGGCTGATAAATTATAGCTATGCCTGTGCACATATGGGCATAGGAGTTTACCCACATGGACATGAGACTCCTTGCTTCCCCACTTGTGGAAAGGACCCTAGTTGTTTCCAAATGTGGTTTGTGTCCTCAGATAACAGTTAATATTCATTCAGTAAGTAACCATTAATGGCAAGTAACAATGTATCATCTTTCTAAAAGGTTTACATGGGCAAATGAAACTAAGTCCTAACTGTTTTTGCAATGTAGATGGGTATCCCCAAACACATCAGTTTGGGCTAGTTTTCTGCCCTCTCACATCTCTGTTTGCAGGACATCTCAGAGCGCATTGCCCAGGTTCTCCACAGTGCACCGATACATAAATAGTTAGGCACTGTGATAGGTGCAGATGTAACCTGTTTGAAGTTTGGCTTATGTGTACAGAGTTAATGAGTCCGTTTCATGCTTGTGCTAAGAGGCCTAGGCCTTTTAGCTCATACAGTAGAGGTGTAGGTGTTAACATCCAGTAATCCTCTGTTCAGTTGTTTCCAGTGTGTCAGCCAAAAAGCATCTTGACATACAGATGTAGCTGACACATATTATTAATAAAAGTGGCATCATTCTCAACCATGTTTGCTTTAAGCAGGTCGGGTGACAGTGACCCAAACTGGCTACAAAAACACATTTGTAATTTAAACTGCAGACAGGGCCTGAGGATGCATAAATGTTGTCTCATTTCCAAAAGGATATAGTAGAATGGGAAAATGGACTGAGAAGGGCAACAAAGATGGTCAAAGGGAATGGGACAGCTTGTGTAGGAGGAGAGTCTCGCTAGCTTAAGATTCTTCAGCTTAGAAAAGAAGTGTTTGAAGGGAGATATGACAGAAGGTTAAAAAAATCATGAGTAGTAGGGAAGAAATAGGAAGCCTTTTACCCTTTTTCAAAATATGAAAGGACACCCAATAAATCAGGAGCTGATTGGCAGCAGTTTTCAAACAAACAGAAAGGAAGTATTTTCATACAATGCAAACTTAACCAGTGGAACTCCTTGCCTGAGGAGACCATGAAATCCAGTAGTATAAACTGGATTAACAAAAATTGGACAAATTCCTAGAGGATAGGTCCACAAGTACCTATTGTCAGTCAAGTTGGTGAGGGGATGAGTGTAACAGGGTGAAGCCTTGCCCACCGTAAGTCAGGCAGGATCAGGGTCCAAGCAGCAATCTCAGTCAGGAATTAACTCAACGTCCTTTATTTCTCACAGTCTCAGCAATCCTTCTCATACAGTGTCTCTCATTTCACAAGTTGAGTAGCTCTGTCTGCGTGCTCTCTTTACCCAAGGATCTCAGCCTGCCACAGTCTAGGCAATTCCCCATTGCTCCTCTCAAAGTCCCTTGGATTACTAGATGTTTCAACTGCTCTCGGCAGTCCTTTCATTCTCTAGCCCAGGCTCCCGAACTCCAATCTTCTCTTACAGACTTTCAAGCCCTCCCTTTAGGCGCCTACTCTGTCAGCAGCCACCCTCACAATGAGCTGCTCTCTGCAACTCTCCCTTACCTGCCTCCCAGGGCTACCCTTCAGCAGGTGTCAGCCCAATTAGGTGTAGCCCACCCTCTATTGGCACACCTGCAGCCTTGCTCATGCCTTCAGTCCGCTGGCACTAACTCTCTTAAAGGCCCAGTATCCTCTCTGGACTCTGGCCTGAGACCAGAGTCCAATGAGACCTCTGACTGCTTGGAGTCTACAATCAAGATCTATGGGCAAGCATGACGTAAAACTTGCACAACACCCTAACTCTGCCATTTTATATTATTCTCTTTATTTGAGTTATACATTTGATGTTACCTTGGCACAGCACACTTCTGGGCTGTACTTAGGGTATGTCAGTTGACATAATTGCTAACAAGAAAAGCATTACTTAAACATTTCAAATTGCATACAGCATATTACATCAATATTAAATTCACTTTTATACACAAATATGCGACAGTCCAAAAAGTATGCCATTCACGAAAGGGGGAGGAGGGGACAGCAAAGTTGAAACAAGGAGGAAGTTGGTCTTAAAACAGGGTGGGTTGGTAGGGAACCTCAGCCCATGGACCAAATGTGGCCTGTGACAAGCTTTTATGTGGCCCCTTTCCAGATCTCATTCCTGAGTCTGGCCTATGGTGGCCATACCTCCCCTTTAAAGGGGATGCTTATGAAAAATACATGGTGCAGGGTTGCACTGGAACCAATGCAGTCCTGCAGCATGTATATTTCATAAGCATCCTCTTTTAAAGGGGACGTATGGCCACCCTAGTCTGGCCCCTGGATCCAGTTCTTGTAACATGTATGCACTGAAAGACTGAGCTCAGGCCCAGGGGAACGGAGATGAGAACATGCACACAAAGACAGGGAACAGATCTGTTGTGCACATGTCCATGAACTGGACCCTCCTTTTCTTGGTCACACCCTTAAAGCACTCCCACCCTTGTGTTAAGACCAATGACCTGGGAGCTGGGCAATTGAGTGTCCAAAACTCGAGTAATTACTGTGCATGCATGTGATTTACAGAAGAGCCAAGAACTGGAACTAGATCTCTTAGTCCCAAATCGACTGCCTCAACTTTATGCCTTTTTCCAGCAGAGAAGAAGGAGCAACAGGGCAGTTGTTTGAGAAACAAGGAGCCAACCCTGACCAAGTCTCTAGGCCAATAAGCCCCAGGGCCACATTGCGGGAGGGTTCAAACACCTCTCAGCAAGGTCTGTGCCAGAAATTCTACGCACACACGCACACCCTTATATGTAGAACGCAGACATGCACGGCTGCACAGTAGTGCGCACACCCACACCCACACCCTGCACAGTGGCACGCACACACAGATGCCCCATCATGTATACAGGCACAGACATGCTTACATTTAATGCTGCCAGCCAGGGTATTCTTTCCTCTCCCCCTTCCCCCTGCCTGATTGGCTCCAATCCACCCAGCTTGTTGCAGCGCCACCAGGCTAGGTCCGCCTGTGTCTCTACTACAGCCCTGGAAGCTGGTCCACCATCTGGGCCACCTCCAGACTCATTGCCCTTGTGGCTGGTGCCTGGCAGGGTGAGGGGTGCTGCCTGGGCTTGGACTCCTCCAGCCTGTGGCTGGCAGGGTCGGGGTGTTGCCCAGGGTGGAGGGCCCAGGGAGGAGGGAGAGGACCCTCACCTGATCTGATTAACTTGCTAAGAGTGTGTGCGTGGGGCTTCTAAACAGCCCTTAACTTGTTTCTTCTGGCAAAGTTGTCAGAGTCTCCGTGACTGTCCACTCGCCTCATCTCCTCTTGCTGTCTCCTGAGTCCCAGCTCATGCTCCTTCGGTGACTCCGTCTAAGTAAGCCACCAAACCTTAGCTGAGGCCCTGGGAGCAAGGCAGGAGAGAGGAGCAGACCTGGCCATCAGACAGACTTAGCACTTGTGCTAGCGGCAAGGGAGAGGGAGGTGTGCCGTGTTGCTGCAGCAGCCAGTTTCCCGCTATCACCACTCAGTTGCAGCCTACACTGAGTGCACCTGAGCCCACCCCAGCCCCAACCCTGATGGCGGATGGCCTTTAACTGTCTTCTGGCTCTGGGCGACAGTGTACCCCCCAGAGCTGCATCCCAATAGCTATACCAGTGCAGCAGCTGTGGCCTGTGGTCTGCCCGCACAGCACCCTTCTCCCACACCATAGAGCTGTGGGAAGACTGCCCAATGCTCTAGGTTGCTTTCTGCAGCGCAATGGTGTTGCCCGGGGCAACCCCCAGCCAAGAGCAGAGCTGCGTGGCCATCTGCCAAGCAGAAGGATAGTTGCTCCGCCTCCAGCTGGCACCCCAAGTTTGGGTGGCCCGCTCTGCTGGCAGTGTTCCAGGATGTTCCGGAGCACCGCAAGTGGAGTGGAGCAGGCAGCACCTGTTCTGCCTCTGCTCCGCCTGCACTTCTGGTGGCCTACCTTTAGACAGACAGGTCACCTGGGTGGGAGGCAGAGGAGAGGTGTGGATGCTCTCCGTCTAAAAGCACCCATTTTGGTAGTGCTTTGGCTGTTGGTGCTACATGGCACTAACACCATTTAGTAGACAGCATTAATGAGTAGTTATTTCTCCATGGCCCATTCATTCCTTTACATGGCAGTTGAGACTACCAGCAAGGGGGGCAATTTACAGCATTAAATAATTTTGTAATGTCCAAATGCAGCGATTAGCAAGACTACTGTTAAAAGACATTGCTCTATGCTACCTCCACAGTCAAAACCAAAGTGCCCCTGTTGCAAATTTAGCTTGTTTCATCTTTGGGTGAAAATAAATAAGACAACACTCCAGATTAGCTCACACCAGGTGCGTGTCCACCCACTCATTTATTAGGTGTTCACCAGATGTCAGCCTCCAACCACCATGTAGCTACCTACCACCCATGGCAGAGTCCAGGGATATCGCGGGCCCACTGTGCAGGTGAATCTGGGCTAATGCGTGCCTACATGTCTGCATCTTGTCAATAAGGTTTTGTGCAGCCTCCTCACAGCCAGGTCCATCAGCGCCATAGAGTTGCGGGTGAAAAACCTAAAGCACGCCAAGCAGTGACCACTTCCTGCCTTGCTCTCGCTGGCACCTCAGAAGCCCAATGCATGCCAAATTCAAACATGCATTGTCCCAGCTTGCTCTGGTGGGCCATGGGTGGCTGGGCATCCTCGCCTGGAGAAATGCTGCCTGACCTGCACAGGCAGAGGCTGAAAACAACATAGAGAGCTGTGCCAGGAGGACCCAGGTGGGCAATATCTGAGTTTGGGATCTGCCTTCCTAACCTGTGACTGGATGCTGGCAAAGGCAGGGGGCAAGGGGACAGGCCTGGCCACCCCAGTGCTTGGCATGGTCCTTCTCCCTGCTGGAGTCCTGTTCTTGCTCAGTGATGTCTCTGGCCTGTCTGTTCCCTCCTAGACCAGGACTGCTAGGAGCCCCCCATCCTCCACCACCAGTTCCAGCCACTCCTGCTTCCCCCACAGAAGCCATGACAGTCAGCAAAGGTCCCTCCATGCCCACACCCACCTCGTAGCTAGTAACATTCATAGAGATAGAGGAGGAGGAGGAGGAGAACTTTAAGTTAAGGAGAATGGGGGGGAGGGGGGAGAGAAACTGCATTTTCACATCTACATGATAAAGTCTTCCGTTTGCTGCTCTCTAATTATGTGGATTTTTTCTCTACTGTGTTCACAGGTGGCCAAGAGAGCACTGGGGAGTAGCAGGATACTCCCTGGAACACAGCAGCAGCAGACGCAAACAGTAAGATGTGCCCTGGGAGGGAAGGAGATCAGTGCCTATCCAACCCAGGGGATTACTCCCCTCCCCATTTGCATTGTCCCTTCTGACAGGTCCAGGGCAGCAGCAGATGATGTCTCAGTTTGACTTGGGGGGCAAACTGCACAGAGAACCCAACGTGCTGAGTGCAAGGCTTGAGTCGCTTTGGTTTCCACTAGCACAGAGCTGACCCAGTGGGTACCCAGCTTCTCTCTTGGGAAGATGAGCCAACAGGGGACATGCTGGTACTGAGTTAGGGCTTCCAAGGGATATGTGCCGCTCCTGGGCCACTGGCTGAAAAACCCAGAGGAAACAGGACCCCACCTTGGGCACTGCACACCCTATAGGTATCCACCAAGTCCCTTCTGGGAAAAGCATCTGCCCACCCTGGACTGGCTCTGCCAGAGGGACAACATGAAAAGACTGATTTGTTTCACTTTGAATTTTTACTTTTGCCTTCATTGTTCACTATAAAGTGTGCTCAATAAAGTATGTGATTTGCTCCATAAACTCAGCATTGTATGCATGGCAAAAGGTTACTTCCAGCTGCCAACTGCTGCCAGAAACATGTGCCTGGGTGTTGATTGCATTGTCTAATAGCTATTAGTACTAAATATCCATTAGTAAGAGACTGTTAGGGGCTATATTTCCTTGAGCTTAATGGGCCATTGTCAGTTCCAGCACAGGGAACATGCACCATCTTGTCTTTTGTGAATTACAAGCACCGTCTTTACAATTGTACTCTCTCTGCCAGTAAGAGTTCTTAAAGGGCGTGCATGCAAAATACAACACACGGTGGCTCAAAGCACAACAACTTCCCCTTGTAATGTATGAGAGAAGAGCCAATGCCATGGACAGCAGCTAAGATAGCTGCTTCCTGTGTCTCCTGCCCATTAGGCGCCTCTGGTTGCCCAGGACTGCCATCATCTGCAGCAGCTCCTATGGTCATGGGCAGGAAAGGGTTACTGGTTGATGTGGCTTCATGTCTCCATGGTGTCCGCAGGTATGTGTCATAGCAGCTGGGTGGGGAATGGCTGCCTGTATGGCCCTTTTTACACAGACACTAACACTGATAAAATGTAACATCAATTTTATTATACATGTTTCAGGGCACCCATAGAGCACACCTGCAGCCCTGCAACATGTATAATAAAATGTAACATTTTATCAGTGTTAGAGTGTCTGTATGGAAAGGGCCTATGAGTTGTTTGCAGGGCAGGTCCATGGTGACGGGAGTGTGTGGAGGTTGCCTGTGTGGGGCAGGGACCATGTCTATTTTATTACTTTGTAAAGTGCCAGGTACACTGCCGCTATATAAATGTTTGTTAATAATAATAATAATAATAATAATAATATCCCACTCCCTCCAGCCCTATAGCAGCTTGGGGCAGCTCACAAAACATTTTAAAAACAGTAAGTTAAAAGCAATACACAGAAGGGTTACTAAAACATTGTAAAACAGACAATAAAAGAGGTAAAAACCACCTGCAAACCACCCCCGCCCTACTCCCCCCCTCTCCCAAAGGCCCAGACAAACAGCCATGTCTTACAGGTCTGGTGAAAGGCCAACAGGCTGGGAAGAAGGTGAGCTTCCTCTGGGAGGGAGTTCCATAGCCGTGGTGTGGCCCCCTGGCTTACCCGGGGGACGTCCAAGAAGGTGCCCTGGGTAAATCGCAGAGGTCGCTCCAGGGCCCAGGGAGTGAGGCGGTCTCTCAGGTAGAAGAGGCACAGGTCTTGTAGGGATCTAATGGTCAAAACCAGCACCTTGAATTGGACCCGGAACACTATGGCAGCCAGTGCAGAGTCCACAGCACTGGTGTAATGTGCTCCCTATGGCCCGTCCCTGTCAGGAGATGGGCCACCGCATTCCGCACCAGCTGCAGCTTCCGAGTTGTCACCAAGGGCAGCCCCACGCAGAGTGTGTTGCAGTAATCTAGCCTTGAGGTGATGAATGCATGGATGAGGGTGACCAGATTGGAGCTTGAAACATATGGCTGGATCCTATGCACAAGATGTAATTGGTGAAAGGCTCCCTTTGCCACTGCCTCCACCTGATGATCCAGGCGGAGACCAGGGTCCAACAGGACCCCCAAACTCTGCACCTGTGGGGCCAGTGGAGGTGAGATCTCTTCCACAAGGGGGGCCATCACCTCAGCTGCCCTACCCACCAACATCACCTCTGTCTTATCAGGATTCAACTTCAGTCTGCTCAGCCTCATCCAGTCACTTACTGCTAGCAAGCACTGGGAAAGCACTGTGACTGCAGGACCTGGGTTCGTTGAAAAAGAGAGGTAAAGCTGGGTGTCATCAGTGTACTGGTATCACCCTTAGAAATGACTGAAATGGCTCACGTAACTTCAGATGTTTGATCACTGCAACAGCATTAAATAATTGCTTCTAATACACCTGGATGCTTTGAGTAATCAGAGATCAGCTCAGCCACCAAGATACAGGTGGATAGAAGAGAAAATTAAACTTAAATGCTGTTCTAGTTGGCTTGGGTCATTTCTACTTAAAAAAACAAAACCCAAATTCAATTTTGATGTTGGGGTAAAGGGAAGGATTGACAGCCCTAGGGTCTGAAGTCCTCTGTTTAGCCACAGATGTAGGTGGAAGCTAGGCAGTACCAATGGGGGAGCTAATGGAGTGGAGGGAGAGCTTAAAGTGCATCTATGGTGCCTTTCAGCGGTGGCTGGTTCTCAAAATAATTAGTGAAGCTAGGTAGCACCCTGAGTGGATAGCATTGGCACCTCATGCTTGGCTCAGGGCTGGCTTCAGGTTTCTCCCCATAGCCCTGCTGAGGGGTAGAGGGCAGGAAGAGCTGCTGCTTAGGCTCCACCTCTCTTTACAGCTCCACTAGAGAGGAGGTGCTAGAAGCTGCTGCTGCACAGGTGCTGCCTCTTCCCAGCCTCCTGTTTGCAAAACCTGGCTTCATCTTTCGGCAATACCAGAGTAAACTATCACTGCCTGCCGATGTTCCTCAGCCCTGTTCTCACATGTATCTTGGGGGTAAGAGCAAAGGAGCTGCACAGGAGGAGTCTCTTGCTAGGAGCAGGTTAGTAGTGGATCCAGGTGTAGCATACCGAGACAGGCAGTATGTAGAAGAGGAGTCTGAGATGCACCAGACTGGATTACCTGGATGGGAGAAAGACAAAGGGAATCATGGGAGCGAAAGGTTTTGTATGGGGAATGAGAAGCTTAAGGAGCTCCACAGCATTTTGGAGGATCCTGTCCTAGAGACACCCACAGTTCTAGAAACAGTGGCAAGATCACGTGATTGGACAGAGAATACAAGGGAACTAGAGAGATAAAAACATACAGCATGCAACTGCTGAGTGGGAGAGTCCATCCTAATCGGCACTTGCACAGTATTGTCAGAGCTCACTGTAGCACAAATGGTCAGGGACTGGCCACTAATGAACCCCTAAGTGTAAGAATACAGTCATCAGGGCTTTCCAAAATTGCAAACAATGTTTAGAGGTGAAATGCAACAGACAATGTGAAGAGAAGCCTGAAGCCATGTGTTCCAATTTCCACCGGTAAAGACAGTAATTTAGAATACTGAGTTTCAGCACTAATTGGAACCAATGCAGCCCTGCGCAACATATATTTTAAATACATGCTGCAGGGCTGCACTGGTTCCAATGTAGCCCTGCAATGTGTATTTTTCATAAACCTCCGATTTCAACAGAAGGCATAGCAGAGCAAGTGCAGCTCTGTACGCTGCAGAGGCTGCAGTGCACAGGAGTCCAGAGCAGGTGTTGATGGGGGCAGCAGCAGCAGCAGATGTGGACTGTGTCAGGGCTGTTTGGGAGCAGAGAGGCTGGGTGGGGGCAGAGAGGCTGGTTGGGTAGGCACCGTGTGCGTAGGGGAAATGGGAGAGGATGGTGACCACTGACTGGGAATGCAAAGTCCATTTCTTTCACCTGGGCTCACTGACACTTAACTACGCCCCAAGGGAACTTTCCTGATCCCTTTCCAATGTGGCCCCACCTCCTGAAGCATCCTGATTCTGTATAAGGGGTGGGGATATGTCAGAAAAAGTTATGACAGATTCTTTGCCCCACACCCTTTCTGATGTGACCATATCATTATTTCTGGTGGTGGGTTGGCCTCTGTTTCTGCATTTCGAGGTTCCACCTTCTGCTACGCTGCATGTGGCTTGATACACTGAACAAGGGTAGTTTTACTTTTTCCTTCCATGTCTATTCCTCTTTTTTGGCACTCTAGTATTAGTTGTACTTTTGTTCATCCTGGACAGTCCCTTAGGCTCCTCCATTTTGTCTCCCTGTGACAGGACCTAGGGTGCAATCCTCCCTTAGTACCCTTGTATGGGAATTAGCCAGTCCACTACCACACAAAATTTCTCCACCTAGTCCCTTGGGTCTGAACCCCATTTGGCTTGGGCAGATCAACTCTTTACACTGGCCTCCCTTCACCCCTTATGGCCAGTCCCACTCTTCTCAAGGTAGGGGCTTATCCCACAAACTAGTAAGTCCCCAGAGATTTCCTCCCCGAACAGTTCTAGCCCAGTCCAGCCAAACCTCCTCAGCAGTCCGGTTAGATCACACATTGTACTCCTGGCTCTGTTTCCAGTTGGGTTCACTGGGAAGCTGCTCCAAACTCCTGGTTCTCTCTAATAGCCCTCTCTCTAGGGTGTACAGAGCTCTCCTGCTAGTACAACACCCTGCTAGGCAGCTCTAGCTTCTGGGCTTTTCACTGCCTCAGCCCAGGTGCTGGTCAGGAAACTCATCATTTCTAGTGTTTTAGTCTCTTAAAGGGCCAATGCTCCATTCCACTAGCCCATTCTCCGGGTACTTACTCTGCAAATCACTGTAATCCTGTTACACACTTCCCCCATCTTGTAGAGAGGATCCTGCAGGGAGACACTCTTAACTTAAGTTCCCCCTCTTGGAGATAGCTCGTACTCCTTGTGCTAGCTATACAACAAATGTATCCACTTTTAGAGACCCCTCCTCTGAAGAAAGGAGTATGGTCTGGTCCCTCCCACTCACCAGACCTCAGTCCTGGACCCTAATCAGCCTGTTAACTGCTCAATTTCTTTACCATTTTGTGACAGGGTCTAGGGCACAATCCTCCCTTAGCACCCTTGTATGGGAATTAGCTGGCCCACTGCAACACAAAGTTTCTCCACCTAGCCCCTTAGGTCTGAATCCATTTGGTTTGGGAAAGTTGGCTCTTTACACTGGTCTCCCTTCACTCCTTATAGCCAGTCCCAGTTTTCTCAAGGTAAGGGCTTATCCCACAAACTATTGAGTCTCCAGAGTTTTCCTCCCCAAACAGCTATAGACCAGTCAAGTCAAACCCCCTCAGCAGCCTGGTTAGACCACACCTTGTACTCCAGGCTCTATCTCCAGTTGGGTTTGCTGGAAAGTTGCTCCACACTCCTGGTGTGTGTGTGTGTGTGTGGGGGGGGTTTCCCCCCTTACTCTCACTCTCTCTGGTGTACAGAGCTCTCCTGCTAGTTCCCTCCACACCGTCTCTCTCTGGCTTGTGGACTTTTCACGGCCATAGCCCACGTACAGGTCAGGTGACTCATCAGTTCCAGTGTTTCAGTCTCTTAAAGGGCCCATGCTCCATTCCACTAGCCCATTCTCAGGGTACTTTGAAAATCACTGTAATCCTGTTACACTGCCTAACACTGGTTTCTGAAATGGAAAATAACAACAAAACCACAAACATAGCACTCTTGCTCAATCTTTGCCTGTTTGCCCCAATTCTAGGAGGTGAACATCAGCAGTAGCTGGCAACTCCACGTTTCAGACCCTGCACATTGGCACACAGTTTTGGGTTTTCACTGTATTGACTGACCACTGTAATGGGATTCTACCCCCCTCGAGGCTGGCCGTGACTGTTTCCCCACTTACAATGCCCACTGGATCTGGCTCCCTTCAGAACTGCCACAGCCTGTAAATAGGCTACTATGGGTTGTCACCTATAACTTGAGTTTGCCAAAGCACAGAAATAGGTATAAAGGTTTGTCTGGGTCTCGAAGTCGGAACTCCTCCCAGCTATGTCACACAAGCACACAAGGTTTATTTATTTATTTAACTATTTTTCTACCTGCTCAAGAGCAGCTTGGGGCGGCTTACAAAACACATCAATAAAAACACACATAAAATATCATAAAAAACATTAAAAAAGATAAAAAGAACTAAAAGGGCAGAATTTCGCCTCCCCACCCCACCCCACCCTACCCTACCTGTCTCCCTCTCCAAAGGCCTGGCAGAACATCCAGGTCTTACACTGTCTAGGGAAAGAGGGGAGGTCCGGGGTCATGTGGGTCTCCATTGTGAGGGAGTTCCGCAGCCTGGAAGCAGTCACCAAGAACACCCTCTCCATCGTTGCCACCCGGGCAACCTGGGGGACTTCGAGTCGGGCGTCCCCAGCTGACCGCAGGGGCTGCAATGCAATCCAGGGCCTGAGGCATTCCCGCAGGTAAGCCACTAGGGATGGGAAAATGCGGTTCGGAAGTTCAGACCAAACTCGACCAGTTCGGTGGACCGAACCGAACATCCGAACCGAACTCGATTTTTGAACTGAACCGAACCGAATTTCTGAACTCGTCTCTGTTTGCCCATCCCTAAAAGATAATATTCCATTTAGTTCAATGGGGTTTGAATTTCTGAACTTTGTTCGGAAGTTCAGAGTTTGAACTTGAATAGTTCGGTCGACCGAACCGAACATCCGAACTGAACCGAATTTCTGAACTTAGTTCTGTTCACCCATGCTTATAAGCCAGGCCCAGGCTGTTTAGGGCTTTATAGCTCATTACCAGCACCTTGAATTGGTCCTGGAAGATAATGGGCAGCCAGTGAAGAGAACGGAGCACCAGTGTAATGTGCTCGCGGCGACCCATCCCCATTACGAGACAGGCCACCTGATTGGGGGGGTTCGTCCTCCTATAGCCCAGCAGGTCTGGAGTCTGGGGGTGGTGCTGGATGCGGATCTCCGCCTGGAGTGGCAGGTGGAGGTAGTCGTGAAGGCAACTTTCCACCAGTTGCACCTGGTGCAGAGGCTGCATCCATATGTCTCTGGTCCGGACCTGGCTGCCCTCATCCATGCCTTCGTCACCTCGAGGCTGGACTACTGCAAAGCGTTCTACGTGGGGCTTCCCTTGTGCCTGGTTTGGAGGCTGCAGCTAGTGCAGAATACAACGGCCCGTCTCCTTACAGGGACAGGTCGCTGGGAGCACATTACACCCGTGCTCTGGGCTCTGCACTGGCTGCCGATAGCATGCCGAGCCAGGTTCAAGGTTCTGGTGTTGATCTATAAAGTCCTTCATGGTCTGGGCCCCTCATACCTCAGGGACCACCTCGCCCTCCGTGCCCCAGAGCAGCTCCTTCGGTCTGTCGGGGGTGCCTTCTTGGAGGTCCCCCGTGTTAAGCGGGGGGCCACAATGAAGAGGGCATTCTCGGTGACTGGGCTGCGCCTTTGGAACTCCCTTCTGGAGGAAGCCCGCCTGGCCCCAAGCCTGTTGACATTCCGGCGAAGTTGTAAAACCAGGCTGTTCGCCCAGGCCTTTGGGGAGGAGGGGAGGGGGGTAGGGTTTTAGCTCCTCTACCTTATTTATTGTTTTAATTGAGGTCCTGGGCCCTGTTTTAATATATGATTGTTATTATAGTTGATTTTAAATTGTTTTTATGTATTATATATTTATTGTTGGAAGCCACCCTGAGCTGTTTGCAGGAGGGGCGGGGCAAAAATCTATAAAATAAATAAATAAATACATAAATTCCGCACCAACTGCAACCTCCGGACCATCCCCAAGGGCAGCCCCACAAATGCATTACAGTAGTCTAGTCTAGAGGTGGTAAAGGCATAGATAATGGTGACCAGATCCGAGTCCGTAACATACAGATGCAGCCATTGTACCAGATGTAATTGGTGAAATGCTCCCTTCACCACAGCCTCCAACTGGAGAGCCAGGTGGAGCTGTGAGTCGAGGAACACCCTGAGGCTATGGACCTGTGTGGCCATAGGGGGACAGACCCCATTGATGATGGTGGGTAGGGTTGGGGTGTGTGGCCCCCAACATCATCTCTGTCTTGTCGGGATTCAACTTCAGACGGCTCGTCCTCATCCAGTCCTCCACAGCTGCCAAGCACTGGGTGAGCACAGAGACTGCCGGGTCTGGGTCTACAGAAAAAGAGAGGTAAAGTTGTGCGTCATTAGCGTACTGATGACAACGCATGCCGAACCCTCTCACGACCTTGCCCAAAGGCTGCATATACACATTGAACAGGAGGGGGGAACAGAATAGAACCCTGCAGGACTCCACATGTGAGGTCCTGGGTAGATGAAGTACATTCCCTGAGAACCACACGCTGAGTTCTCCTGGCCAGGAACGAGTGAAATCATTTAAGAACAATTCCGCCCACCCCAGTCCGGTCCCGCAGCCAAGCCACCAACATCTCTTGGTCAACAGTATAAAATGTAGCCGACAGATTTAATAGAATTAAAATAGAAGATCTGCCCTGGTCTAATTCACGGCGCAGGTCATCAACCAAAGCCACAAGCAGAGTCTCTGTGCAAAACCCACAGTGAAAACCAGACTGTGAGGGATCAAGGAAACTGACCCAATCTGAAGCTTCTGAGACAATCTGATGTCCCTGAAGCTGCTGAGCCACCACCCATTCAGTAACCTTCTCTAAAAAGGAAAAGTTAGAGACTGGCCGATAGCTGGCCAGGGAGTCAATGTCAAGAGATGATTTCTTGAGCAGGGGCCTCACCACCACCTCTTTGAGGTGGCTTGGTATCCTGCCCTCCCTAAGGGAGGCACTGACAACCCCTGCTAGCAATGGCCCTAATGTCTCCTGGCAGCCCTTCACCAGCCAGGATGGGCACGGATCTAATTCACAACAGGTGGCCCTTACAGCCCCAAGGACAGCTGCCACATCAATGGGCGACACTCACTGAAATTGATCCCATGAAATCGGACAAGGTGGGTCCTTCACCCCCTCAGGTTCACCTACTGTTATAAGTGCAGCATCGAAGTTGCGGTGAATCTGAGCAATTTTAGCCACAAAAAAGTCAACAAACATGTCACAGCGGGCACTGGAAGATTCCAGTTACAGGCGGAGAGAGGCCGGACTGACCAGCTGCTGCACCACCCGGAAAAGCTCTGCTGGACGTGACTTTGTGGATGCTATGAGGACAGCCAAGAACTCTTTCTTTGCTGCCCGCATCGCCACAGCATAAGCTTTTAAACTAACTTTATGTCGCAATTGGTCGGCTTCAGCACGACTCTGGCGCCACCAGTGCTCCAACTTTAGTTAAAAGAATCTTATATTTGTAAATCAAGATTAAAGTCAGTGCAAGTTTGGATGCACGTAAAACAAAATATAACACAAAGCTACCTTATTTTATGAAATTCTTAAGCTAAAAATCTTACCCTTTTTATTTCATAGACTTAATTGCCCATTTCTCGGCCAGATGGTATAGCTGGGTGCAAGTTTCTTGCTTGGATGTTGCAGTTGCAGTCAATTCCAGGATCCCTCTCTTCCCTTTGTTCTCCGATGGCTTATATCGCTCTAATGGCCCTTCTACATTTTTCTTAGTCTTTGTCATGTCCCTCAGGTAGGTCACATAGCTCATCCACACCCATTACCCCGTCTATTGTTATTCTTATCTGTCCCCGAGACAGCATTGCTGAGTTTGGGCTCACAATCTGCTGAGTAATAAAGTGTATAATAATAAAAGATATTATATAGTTGAGGTTATGATTTTGTCATGGTAATTTTTACAGTGCAGTCCTCCAGTGGCATAGCATCAGCACTAGCAGCATGGGTGTGCAAGTCCAGTTCACTTCAGTGGAACTCATACCCATGCAAACTGCTATCCTTCTGGAGGATTGTGCTCTTTGTGACTTCCACAGAAGAAGTGCAAGAAAAAAAAAAGTTGTGGAAAGGTCATCAAATAATGTAGGTTTTGCGCCGTCAACACGAACAAGAACATTTAAGTAGCAAAAGCTTCTTTTCTTAACATGATGATCCATGCAGTTAAATGATCCAGGATATGTGCTATTAAAGCTAGTAATATGAAGTCTACTGCTTTGCAAGTTTAACTGTTACTTTGGAGCATAAAATAAAATCATGTTTGTACATATAGTAAGAGTTTCCCCTGATCACAAGGGTAGGGGTGTCCAGGACATGGATGGTCAGCAGGACCTAGTACAGGCAGGTGTGGAGACAGGACTGGGTACAGGAGCAGAATCAGGCAAGGAGCGGGTGAGGGCTGGGAACATGCATGTTTGGGCAAGAAACAAAAATATATTGTTCCACCCAGATTCCTGTTTCCACTGGGTGGCTTATATTCCAGCAGGAGCCTCTCAGAAGGTAGGGGTGTTGCTCAAGTTGGAACAGAGATCCTACAAAGCAAGATGTGGGGCAAATTCAAAGCATAGCAGTGGCACTAGTCACAAGACCCCAGAGATGCTGGTTCAAGGCCTGGTTCCTGACAATGATTCAATTGCATGTTCTCCATTCTGAGGCTTGTCATTAATAAGATATGCACATTTTGCAAATCCCTATGAATTCACATATGTTCATAAAGTGAAATTTCACCATGACTGCAATTTATTTATTTATTCCATTTCTATGCTACCCTTCCCACAGGGCTCAGGGCAGCTCATAATCCACAATAAAAAAAACAACAGTTAAAAACGTTAACATTCATACAAAAACCACCCTCCCCTCAAATCCCCATCCTCCCCCACCCAAAACAAACCCCACCTATTCCTGCCTGCCAAATGCTTTCCCCAATAAAAATGTTTTGCACTGCCTCCGGAAGATAGCCAGGCTTGGGCTCAAATGAACCTCCTGGGGAAGACAGTTTCACAACATGGGTGCAGCAACTGAGAACGCTTTCCCACGTGCCCTCACCCCACGGACAAGGGTAACAGAAGGAACATGCAGGAGGGCGCCAGTGGCCTACCATAGAGGCTGTAATGGGACATGGTGGGACAGGTGGTCTTTCAGATACATGGGACCCAGACCGTTTAGGGCTTTAAAGGTGCAAACCAGCACCTTGAATTGTGCCTGGAAAGCTGTAGGCAGCCAGTGCAGACTTCAGAACACAGGTGTAATGTGCTGCCGGTGACTCATCCCCAAAGGCGACCTGAGCCGCTGCATTCTGCACCAGCTGCAGCTTCCGAATAGTCATCAAGGGACAAGGGCAACCCCACAGAGTGCATTGCAGTAATCCAGTCTTGAGGTGATAAAAGCATGGATGACAGTGGTCAAATCTGAATCAGAAAGAAAAGGCTGCAGCCTCCTCACCAGATTTTGTTCTTGGAAAGCACTCCTGGTCGCCGCTGCCTCCTGACAGTCCAGGTGCAGCGAGGGATCCAAGAGCAGTCCGAGGCTGCAAACCTGAATGACCAGACTATTGTAGAGTTAGCTTTCTGTTGAACAACACACAACAGAAGTTTCTTCAAAACAGAACTTTACTAAGAGCTCAGAAGAAATGCTTCCATACTGTGCAGACTGCATGGGACAATATGGAGAACAGACAGAGGAGAAGATTGAAGACAAGGAGAAAAAGAAACTTTCATCCCCTGACCCTCCCCCTACTGGACAAGTCTCATATTGAGCTTGCAGGGCTTGCAATGGGCTTTTACATGTGACTGTTGCACAATCCAACACCCCTTCTCAACAGTCACTAGTCAAACCCACTAGGTTCAGTCTTCTTAATAGCTTGCGATGGCATTCTCCTGCTAGTGACTTCATGAACACATCTGTTGTCATATCCTCTGTAGGACAGTATTGCAGATCTAGGAGTCCTTGTTCCTGTGAGTCTTTCAGGAAATGGTATTTTATATCAATGTGCTTGGTTCTGGGGTTGATTCTTTCTGTTTGTGCCAGCGCTATACATCCTTAGTTGTCTTCTAGGATCAGCGTGGGTCTGTCCAATTTTTGCCTCAGATCATTCAGAAGCTGTCGCAACCAGATAACTTCTTGGCTGGCGTGTGCCGCTGCCACGTACTCTGCCTCCGTTGTGGAAAGTGTCACAGAGCCTTATTTCCTACTGCACCAACTGATGGGTCCTCCACCAAACAAGAATAGGTACCCACTGGTAGATTTTTGGTCCTAATGGTCTCCAGCCCAATCTGCGTCCACGTACCCTATTAGGTCTGACACGGAAGTTGCTGGGAGTCATAGCTTGAGGTGCACAGTCTTCACTGAGGTGCACTCTCTTCACTGCATTCCAATTCCTTTGGGTTGGGGCTGAGACTTGTCTACTAGTGGTGGGACCCCGGGCCCATTACCGGCTACCGGATTTACCGGTTACCGGTTCTACGAAAACCGGATTCCCGGATTAAATCCGGTATGCCGGTACCGGATTTATTTCATTGGTTTCAATGGGGCGCTGTGTCCCCATTGAAACCAATGAAATA